>MJUU01027444.1:12833-27359 GCA_002080025.1 Modiolus philippinarum
GTGGATTAGGGTTACAATAAGTATTGGTTTTGTGTACGGTGAGCTAGGTAGATTATAGTTATGGTGGGGGTACATAAAGGTTAACAAATAACTAAATATCTTCCAGCAACCCAACACTTTTACACCGCTACACAACATTTGCGGTGCTCCACGTTCGTGACACTGGAAGGCAGAGTGGGTATTATTTCAATGAATAAATAGGTGGAAGTAACTCCTACATCTAAGGGACCGATTGAAATATCCTGATCCTGATCCATATCACCATCGAGATAACGGAATAGAAGCTTTTAAAATCAATGAACATGGTGATTATATCAGATGATCGATCAATCAAGGCGATCGATAATTTTGAAGGGATGTTTGGATTGCTTTTAACATAGTGTCTATGGACCCAAAGAGGCGAGATCCTCTACTAATGGACATGTTCCAAAGATCATTTATGATTTGAATCACATTTGCTATTCTATATACCCTTGAATTATATTCTTGCCAAAAGTTTTTGTACCTCATTTTAAAATTATTGAATAAGTAAAATTTACAATCTGATTGAAATCAAATATCAGACTTGCAGCAGTAACACAGCTATATATTTAATCAGTAGCTTTGTAAGAAAAACAAACTTGAAGTCACTGATGTAGAATTTTGAAATTGTAAAACTTAACATTACATTATAATATTACAGGATCCATGTCACACAAGATGTCTTAGGACTAAGATATGTCCTAGACAGTCCTAGCATGAATCTCGGCCAGAACATGACCTTGTGAACTAAATTGGTTTCGACCAAAAAACAAACCCATGCATTTTATTTCACGGTATTTATGATTCACGATGAAAAACATGAATAGGTCATTCTGCTGAACATCGTCAGCTTAAAATCATCTCAATTGTTAATTTCTCTTAATAATAAGGTTGATTTCGATAAGCACGATTTAATTATTAATTATTTTAACCCTAAAAACAGAAGCAAACGTTATCATTAGAATTAAACAACAATATGTTACAAGTTATCGCTGTTAGGCAAAGTACAGGAAAATGAAATCCCGGTTCAAGATTTATATTTAAGATAACGAATTTCAATTCTAAATAATTGTTAAAATTTCAAACGTTTTGCAGCTCTTCTCACTGTCTGTTTTCATTACTTTTTTCCAGTAGGTGATACAAAAGTAAAAATTGATACGAGGGTTCTGAAAATTTGACAGCAAAAATTCCATACCTTTACAGTGTACAAAAATCAAGTAGTAAAATATAAAAAAGGATAATAAAATTAATCTTTTTCAATATCCTTCTTTTCATCTATTCTGTTTTAAATTTCATGATTCGTTCGACATAAAAAACATGTATGGATGTTTTTAAATTCTCCCAGAAAAAAATAAAGGAGAAAATAAATATGATTTTATTACCTTGACATATCTAGCCAATTATTCGAATTTTATGTATGCTTGTGTCTGAAAAAATGTTATAATGATTTGTGTTTTATCACGTGTTAATATAATTTGTCCTTGTGATATCAAATTAAATCTACAATAAACAACATTTCAACAAATCTTGTCTTATCGGTTGTGCTCGAAACCAAAATGAAAGAAACGACAACAATATTCAAAACGTTGTAAAAATTATTATTATTATTTATTTGACTTATAAATTCTGTAGCTTTGGCAATCTCATTTTAATTTAATTTACTTAATGCTATAATCTATTTAGACCTGTAATCTTCTTTTCCTGCATCTTTGGTGATTTTAAATTATTTTACTGCTATCAAATATATTGTTCTCTATGGATCTTGTTATGCCGCTGATACGTATGCACTGTCCTATGCTATTACTACTACTACTCATTACATTTTAATTATTTTTGAATTCCTGTTTGCTTCCACCATTTTTTTATCTCCTATTCATTGCTTATGTTGTTTATTATATTGACATTTGTTTTTTTTTCTTTTGAATACTTGAAATTTCATATTCAAACTATTTTTTTTACGTCATTTTCAAAAAAATTCACTAAATATATCGTTTTATTTTATAACTTTTAGATATGCTGTTTTGACTCAATTTAAATGTTGATAACTAAATAGCACTTTTTGATATAATTTACTTTTTACATCAGTTTTACGGTGTCAATTCAGAATCTTGTTATACAGGTTCGTGTATATGTATTTTTATAACGTATAGTTACATCAATTTTGCCATTTTTAATTGAATGTATGCTTTTTTGTTTGTAGTAAAAAACCCTTTTTTACTCAATATATATTTGAATACAAAAATTTTGAAAGCATTTCTTAATGAAATAAGTGTGATTAGTTCAGGCTCTAGTTTTCGTGTTTAGGGTAAGATTCACACACACTCTCTCTCTCTCTCTCTCTCTCTCTCTCTCTCTCTCTCTGTGTGTGTTTCAGTCATATGTAACGGTAAGACAAATTCGTTTTTTAGAGAAAAAGTAAAATATTTACCTGTTGAATTTTTGCAGCAAAATTTTATATTTTGTGATCGATAAAGGAATCTCGAATATATAGTATGTTTGTGTGTGTGTGTTTGCACAACGTTAAAGACGATACGGTAACCTCTAGGTGCTTTGTTTTGGGTCGTTTTTTCCTGGAGATTGGGGTGTTTTCTTCTTGACATTTCCTTTCTTTTTCATAACTACATGATTTTATAATCAGATAAAATGTCAATTTGTCCATTAGCAATATTTGAAACATTTCGTCTTAAAGATTTCTACTTTTATCATGTATATTTTTTAAATTGTGAAAAAAAAATTCTGTGATTAACTTTGCTGATACTGTTTTTATCTGAACAATCCTTCATTCAAAATGAATCAGTTAGAAATGAATATGTGTTATAACAATGCTATTTAAGATACGTTTTATGTTTTTAGAGATTTTTTTTTTGGGGGGGGAAACTCATGTTATCATAACGAGTTTGATTATAAATTTGACCTCCGGCAGTATTTCAAACATCTTATAATATTTAAAAAATAAAATCATTCAAATTATTTTGACATTGTGTAGGGTTGTGAGAAGAATTACCGACAAGTGTTTAATAATAATTTTATTCCGATAAAATAATACTGCTTCAAAAAGAAGTCATTTATTATTAGATAATGTTATTTGAGATATTTTCTAAAACTGTTTGGTTCAAAAATTGTTATTTTAGTTTTGTCAAGAATTTGAAAAAATATGCAGATATTTTTCGTTAGTAGCGCTAATTACATGATATCCGGCAGATATAAAGTGAACCCATGAGTTTGAAGGTTAATTTCCTTTTCAGATTGTCTACAATTTCAATATTTATGTTAAGGTGAGGTCACCAGGCAAAGATAACGTTTGGTATAAATAAATAAATAAATAAGATAAAATAAAATTAGACCAAAGCAAATAAATAAATAAAAATAAAAATAAATCTAAAATACATTAATATAAAAAATAAACAAAACAGAAACGAAAATTGGGTTTCAAAAATTAAAAAAAAAACAAATAAAAAAACAAAAACAAAAACAAAAACAAAAAAAACAGAACAATGTTAAATACACACAAAGCAATGAATGTATAAATAAGCAAAATATCATGAAATTAAATTAAATTAAAACTTAAAATACCTAAAAAAAACAAAAATGAAAATGATCATTTGAAAAAAGAACATAAAAATAAAAGAAAAAAAAAGAAAGATTACAAGCAGATTTTTTTTGGGGTAATAATTAAAACTGAAAGGAAGAGATGTATGCTCTCTATATAGTTCAGTTATGGCGCACTTGTGCGTGAGAGAAATTCTCATATGGATATACTATTCATACTTTCAAATTTTGGCATTTATTTTTGTAATTTCGAAATGTAATTCTGACCACTTTTTTAAGTGTCCACATCTCACTATTTTATAACGCCAATAAAGTTTTCTTACAATCGACTTGATGAGTGCCCTGTGTTTGTCTATATGTTTAGTCGTCCACTAGCTTAAAACACTGGTGCTTTTGTCGGGCAAAGGATGACAGTGATTGTAAGAACGCTTTGCCAGTTTAATTAATGTTTGTTGACAATCCCGCAGACCTGGCCAATGAAGACATGGATGTAGCGTTGCTCCACAATTAGCAAAGAATTCCGCTCAAACCGGTGCTACAGTCCCTGCACCAGTCAACATTCCCATTTTTGCGATCCGTCACGAGTCATCGATCCGTCACCGATCATTCATGATTCAAAAGGCATCCGTCAGATCATTCATCAGTCAGCATTCATCCGTCAGGAGTCATCGTTCCTAAACCACAGGTTGTTTGTACTCGTCATCCGTCATCCGTCACTGTTCAGCATTCAGCCAATCAGATTGCATTAGTCATCCGTCACCCGTCATTTTTTATTTCAGTTCAGGTTAATTAAAATATAGGAATGCTAGTGTTTTTGTAGTGATAATACATCGGCGTGCGAATGCCGAGAGAACAAGAAAAAAAATATGGAACATAGAATAAAAATTAATCAATTTTTCTTAATTATACTTTGAAATTCTATTTCAATAAAAAAATCTGTGAATTTTTATCTATAAATTTAATGACACATTAAACGGGAAATGAAATGAATATTTGGGAGATCTATTAGTAACTTTTATCACTTTTTTTTTTCATTTTTATGAAATTTTTCACACAATAATGTGTAAAGGGAAAGTTAAGCAATGATCGGTGTCTATGTAATGACTAAAATGAAGATTCATAAGTAATTTTTTATCCCACTTTTTCATTGTCATGGAATTTTGGAAAATAACGTGTAAAAGGAAACTTTCGCACTGACCGGCATATATTTAATGACTAGAATGAAGATTTATCAGTAATTTTTTTTGTCCCATTTTTTCATTTTGATTGAATTTTGAACAAAATAGTGTGGAAAATGAAAGTTTCACACTGATCTGTGTCTATGTAATGACTATAATGAAGATTCATAAGTAATTTTTTATCCCATTTTTTCATTCTCATTGAATTTTGAACAAAATAATGTGTAAAAGGAAAGTTTCGCACTGACCGGTATATATTTAATGACTAAAATGAACATTTATCAGTAATTTTTTTATCACCTTTTTTCATTTTCATGGAATTTTGAACAAAATAATGCGTAAAAGGAAAGTTTTGCACTGAACGGTGTCTACGTAATGACTATAATGAAGATTCACCAGTAATTTTTATCCCATTTTTTCATTTTCATGGAATTTTGAACAAAATAATGTGTAAAAGGAAAGTTTTGCACTGACCGGTATACATGTAATTACTAAAATGAAGATTCATCATTAATTTTTTTAATCACATTTTTTCATTCTCATGGAATTTTGAACAAAATAATGTGTAAAAGGAAAGTTTCGCACTGACCGTTGTCTATGTAATGACTAAAATGAAGATTCATAAGTATTTTTTCATCCCATTTTTTCATTTTCATGGAATTTTGAACAAAATAACGTGTAAAAGGAAAGTTTCACACTGACCGGTATATATTCAATGACTAAAATGAACATTTATCAGTAATTTTTTATCACCTTTTTTCATTTTCATGTAATTTTGAACAAAATAATGTGTAAAAGGAAAGTTTTGCACTGACCGGTGTCTACGTAATGACTAAAATGAAGATTCATGAGTAATTTTTTTCTCACATTTTTTCATTTTCATGGAATTTTGAACAAAATGGCGTGCAAAAGGAAAGTTTCGCACTGACCGGTGTCTATGTAATGACTAAAATGAAGATTCATATTAAGTAATTTTTTATCCCATTTTTTCATTTTCATGGAATTTTGAACAAAATAATGTGTAAAAGGAAAGTTTCGCACTGACCGGTATATATTTAATGACTAAAATAAAGATTTATCAGTAATTTTTTATCACATTTTTTCATTTTCATGGAATTTTTAGCAAAATAATGTGTAAAAGGAAAGTTTTGCACTAACCGGTGTCTATGTATTGACTAAAATGAAGATTCATGAGTAATTTTTTATCACATTTTTCCATTTTCATGGAATTTTAACAAAATAATTTGTAAAAAGAAAGTTTTGCACTGAGCGGTGTCTATGTTATGACTAAAATGAAAATTTATCAGTAATTTTTTAGCACATTTTTTCATTTTCATGGAATTTTGAACAAAATAATGTGTAAAAGGAAAGTTTTGCACTGACCGGTATATATTTTATGATTAAAATGAAGATTTATCAGTAACTTTTTTATCACATTTTTCATTTTCATGGATTTTTGAACAAAATAAAGTGTAAAAGGAAAGTTTTGCAGTGATCGGTACATATTTAATGACTAAAATGAAGATTTATCAGTAATTTTTTATCACATTTTTCATTTTCATGGAATTTTGAACAAAATAATGTGTAAAAGGAAAGTTTTCGCACTGACCGGTGTATATGTAATGACTAAAGTGAAGATTCATAAGTAATTTTTATCCCATTTTTATATTTTCATGGAATTTTGAACAAAATAATGTGTAAAAGGAAAGTTTCGCACTGACCGGTATATATTTAATGACTAAAATGAAGATTTATCAGTAATTTTTTTATCACATTTTTTCATTTTCATGGAATTTTGAACAAAATAATGTGTAACAGGAAAGTTTTGCATTGACCGGTGTATATGTAATGACTAAAATGAAGATTTTTCAATAATTTCATTTTCATTGAATTGGAACAAAATAATGTGTAAAAGGGAAGTTTTGCACTGACCGGTATATGTTTAATTTTTTTATCACATTTTTACATTTACATGGAATTTTTAGCAAAGTAATATGTAAAAGGAAAGTTTCGCACTGACCGGAGTCTTTGTATTGACTAAAATGAAGATTCATAAGTAATTTTTTATTCCAATTTTTCATATTTATGGAATTTTAAACAAATAATGTGTAAAGAGAAATTTTTGCACTGACCGGTATACATATGCTTTGTTTTGGGTCGTTTTAACCTGGATATGGGATGTTGTCTCCTTGACATTTACCCCATTTCCTCTATTTGACTAAAATGAAGATTATTAAGTATTTTTTAAATCACATTTTTTTTTATGTTCTTGAATTGCTAAGAACTATCAGATACATGTATTGATAATGACTTTCGATCTTACTAGGAATAATAAATCAACGCTCGGTGAGATTCGTTTCGCCGGTAATTTTTCAATTTACCTGTATCAGTCATCCTCACCGATCATCCGTGCATAATTAATTAGATTTCTTTCTATTCGTCATCCGTCAAGAGTCAAGAGTCGCATCATTCATTAGTCATCAGTTAATTTTACTATCCGTCAGCCGTCAAAAGTCATGATTCAGCGATCATTCACCGATCACTCACCAGTCAACGATCAGTCAAAATGGAATGTTGACTGATCCAGGGATTGTAGGGGCCGTCTTGAACTTGCTATGAGGTATGAGCAAAGCTCATTGTTGAAGACCTCATGGTGACTTCAAGATGAAGAACAACAATAAAAGCGTTGTTCCTTTGCTTTTTACCATGTATTTGTAGAGATTTTGTCTCATGTGCATTTACGCCATATCCTTTTATTCACCATTCTATTAGTAATGATGAAAGTAGATTTTTAAGAATCATAAAGTTTTGGTGGTACATGAAGTTAAGACCAATGTTACCATAATTTCATTCTTTTCCAATATGTTTTATTTCTAGTTGATGGTAACGAAATATGAAAGAAGTCTTTTATGTTTTTGTTGAATGAAAGACTCGTTGTTTCGTTGCTTTTTTTCGTTTCAAATCAAATATACATGGTTTTGGTGTTGTTGGTGTACATTTGAATGTTATCTAATATAATCGAAATAACAAATGTCGAATGTTTTTTCCTAATGTTGGAAACTACTAATGGTTAAGATGACTAGATCGACAATATTAAAACGTCTTTCTTCAAATAACCTATAAAAATTAATTATTTCATGTATGTTACATGATCGATGGAAATTTATTTTGGAAACTGAGAATAATTTCTGCTCAGAATGTTTTATATATGTATACCGTAACTAAAAAATAAAAGATAAAATAAAAGTTGTATGTATCCAGTTTATGACAGATTGTTGTCTCATCTATCGGATTTGACATGTTCAACACGACAGGTGTCTTATAGGAAGCAGGGGATGCTTGCTCTTCCGGTGCATCTGATCTCACCCGTTATTTTTTATTTTGTCCGTGTTGTTCATTTTTGCATGTATGTGTGTATTCATTTTTCTTGATCTGTGCCGTGTTCATGTCTTTTGTGTTTCTTTTTTTCTGATGTCCCCATTGTCCTTGAATTATTCGTTTTAGACTGGCGGTTCAGTTCTCACTTACTTTTAAGCATTCTACAGATTTGATATGTATATTACGCTTGCGAATTTTCATACATATTTAGCAATTAATGTTCATTTTGATGTGCAGATTCAAATATTTCTGGTTTGATCTTCTTCACTAACACAGTTGTTCTTCTTCACTAACACAGTTGTTTTTCTCTCACATTTATAATACAGTTTCCATTTATTACAAAATAATTGATCTATGTCCACCTTCATCGAAATAATTTATTCATGATTGGCCACTGGTTATAACTACACGTTTCAGCACCTTGATCTAATCCATCCTGTGGTCGGTTAAATTTCTTATCTGGTTGGATTTATACGATTTATCTTCTTCATCTGGTCACTGATCCGAGACTGGATTTAAGATGGATTTTTTTCAGAGGGTATATACCTGTTTGATTATATACGACACAAAAAGCAATGACTTGTGTCGGGATCCACCTTTACCTGGATCACTGATCCAAGACTGGATCCGAGGTGGATCAGATCCAGTGCTGAGACGTGTAGTTTATAACAACTATCATATCTAGATATCAAATAGTCATATCTTGTGTAAAACTTCTTAAAAGTGTTTAATAATTTATGAAATCTGTAACCTTATTGCAAAAGTTTGGATGTGAGAGTAAAGTTATGCGCATTAAAATCGTTAAGGGTAGAACAAACGCGAGCGATTCGTACAAGTTCAGATTTATATACGCGGAAGGATGTAGCAAGGGGAACGTCGCCGTAAAAAATGGGAAATAAATAATAGTGAAAACAAGACCAGCCATTTTATCATAAATTTTAATTTTCGTTTTAATTTTACCAATGATGATACTTAGATCCAGAAATTGGCAGTATTTAGAATCAGTTTCAGTTGTTGTGGCTAATTAATGTCGACATAATCTAAAAACTGGGGATTGTCTATAGTAAGAATATCGTCAATGTACCTGCATCATTGAACATAGAAATGAGTTTCTCACTGTTTGTTACAGTTCCAATTTGTAGTTTTTTCATGAAGTCTCGTTCTTAACAGAACAGAAAAAGATCTGCAATGAGAGGTGCACAATTAGTACCTATGGGAATTCCAACGACCTGATGATAAACAATGGTGCCAAAATGAACGTTAATATTGTCTAGAAAGAGTTTCATTGCCTTAATTATACCATCACATGTTAAGGAGCAATAATTGTTGTAAGTAATATTGAATAAGAATCCTTGCTTTTTGTTACAGCAAATGAAGCGTTGTATAAAGTGTAAAAAAATTAAAACTGTTAATAGATGAAACTGGTCTTTTTATAGATTGTAATTTATCTAAAATTTTTAATAGATTTTTTAAACTCCAAAACTTATTTACACCAGAGTTTTGATATATGTTTTCACAGTATTTGATTACTAACTCCTTTATACGAATATTAATAAATCAATTATAGAAATCTCTATTATTCATGTAGGATTATAGATATCAATGAATGATAATGAATGAATTAGAAATATTAAAAATTTGTATATGATGTGATATACTAGTAATCATTTCATGAATTGTAGAATAAATAAGATATAAAAAGATATTAAAAAGTAAAACTTTTAGTCTGCGGTTTATACCCAATCAATTCATATATTTTCGTTCTTCAAGTGAAATACAAACGTATAACTATAGATACTAATCACCAATTTCTAGTTAAATAAAATCCAAATCTGGCGGCTTAAATAAAATCTTGAGAGACATCGGCCGTATGACAAAATTGAGAAATCATTCAATGTTACGGCATTGATTGTAAATTGAACTCTTTAACTGTTTTATTTTGACAAATTTTTATTTATTTTGTTGACAAATGAATACTTAAGACTGAATACTAGTAAATAAAGTGATGACGGACCATCTCAAACAAAAACTTTGCACATAGCTCTTCAAACGTCAGATTATAACCTCTGTCACAATAATAACCAAATTGAATTAATATTGATCAAGATTGCGAATTCATGCAGTATCTGTCAATTCTTTGTCATTTGTTTACTAATATACGTAATACATATTTTGTGCAAGCTGTTATTTGAGGGTACAAGACATAATACATATTTTGTGCAAGCTGTTATTTGGATGTGCAATACATAATACACATTTTTTGCAAGCTGTTACTTGAATGTACAAGATAAGTTAATTAAAATGTAAATCTTACAATGCTGAAAGTTTAGTTAATGTAGGACAGAACAGGACTTGACATACAGGATTGGATATTGACATGGCAAAGAGTAAGACTTTACATTTAGAGTTGTAAAATATTACTTTGTTTCTTGAGACTATATATATTTCAAATATGGTACTGCATTGTACATTGTAATCCCAGCTACTGTATAGTTATAGTATGTGTATGGAATCCCAAAATGATTAAATTTCGATTTCACCTGCTGAAAGAAAAAAAAAACGTATTCAGCTTTGCAAAAAGTCATAGTTGCATAATTATCATTTACTGACTTTTACTTTTAGTTTCTTGATTTCTAATGGTCTGAAACCAGATGACGTTCGTCTCCTAAGTAATCGTTGTTCAAGAATTGAATGCATTTTTGAAGTTTCACAATCCCTATGAAACTTCAAAATAATGCATTCCATTCTTACAATGATATTTTAGAAAAGAAATTTTAAAAACATTTATTTAAGGGCAGTCGAACCAGTTTCATGGGAGATAATAGGGTCTGTAAGTCTCATTCAATTTTGTAACTCTCGTGCACATGAATTGTACCCGGAAGTTACATTTTGAACGAAAATATCTGAGGTTACAAACAAAAACTTATACGTCATAATCCTCAGACGTAATTTTTTGGCGGGAGGGGTTTTAGAGTTTCAATCTTAGTATGAATTCTCGGTGGTCACATGACAAGACTTACAGACCCTATTGGAACCGCGACGTTACACGTATGTTATCCCGTCTACGTCATGACGACGGGACTTTCGGCAACGTTTTTCCCGCTCGGGATATTTTTCGCACTTGTATATATATGTAGCACTTGTTATATGTTACATTGTTCTATTTTACTTCAAAAAGTTTTTTCAGTCTGTCACAGGGAATAATAAATTATCTAAACGATATAATCTTTTATGTTGGAATAATTAATTTTAATAACAACTACCAACAATATTGAAAGAGATAAGTTGCTGAGTTAAAACAAATATCTATGTCAATTCTATTTGTACTTCAAAATAGGCGGTGGCCTAGAAAAGGGAAACACGACATTGTAATTGTTATTGAAACAGCAACCTCAAAATTTGTTTTTTGTTGAAACCAAACAAATTAATGTAGCAAATGAATATACTTTGCTGTAATGAAAATTGTTTTTAACGTACTGTAACCAGAATGAGATTCTGGCTTGTTTGTCACTCGGATGTAAAATCCGAATTCCAGGATATTGGAAATAATGAATGCTGTTTGTTTATTTGTTATCATAGTACATGTAAAATCGGCACTTGAAGCCAAACAGGAAGTGTCCCGGCGAGAATATGTGTGCCCATTCTAGTAAGAATTACTTACGGAACTATAATTAACGCTAACATTAACCTAAAAAAATAATACCCCATATAAAAACAAGTGAACAAATTGACCACCGTTACAGTACAAATGCAAAGTAGTTCCCTTATCCTAAGCACCGGTAGTTTTGAATATAAATTCGGGAAAAGCTATTATGGAGGGATATTAAATAGTTTTTTTGGCTCTATTGCCCTACCGCATACATTGGTGGATCAAGGAGAAGATGGACCCTTAGGGGGTGTGGTGTGGGGGGGTCTCCACTAAAGTTTGAATATATTTAAAATTCTTAAATTCCTTGTGGTTTTCGGAAAATTTGGTTCCGGTCCCCCCCTTTTGGAAAAAATATTTGTCGGGCCCATGCTTAGTAGAAAGTCTGGATCAGCCATCGACAAAAACAAAAATTATAAAAATAATGTCCTTTCTGGGAAAAGGTATTACTTTAAGTTACCTGTCTTTTAGGATTCACAAAGAGGACAGAGAAATCTATGCCAAGCCCAGTTGAGCAACTTGTTGACGTCACACGCAGAGAATGTGCATAATGTAAAAATACAGGTAAAAATTTCGAGATGGCCTTTATTCTGTAACACATGTACATGATGATATGTAAATGCACCAACGAATAAAATACTTTAATCGAAAGAAGCGGCTCACAAAAAAATTATTAAAAAAATAAAATAAAATAGAAAAAAAAATTAACAAATGAAATAAAACTAAATAAATAAAAAAATGAAAAATAATCAATAGTAACAAGGTTAGTTTTCTGAAGGGAATACGAGAGTCATAAAATTGGTAATTAGAATAAAAACTCTGACCTTTTGTTTTGAAGAACTTTTCTGATAGAACAACATAAGCCAAAAATTTCGAAAATCCATGTTAGAATTTTTTATTTATATACAAGATGTCAACATTTTGGTGGGAAATGATACTCTCTAGAGGCTTTCTTCATTTTCCATTAGTGGTTCATTTACCTTGAAATTTATGAAAATATAATTGGATGTTGATAAAATCTTGTACATTGTCTACTTTATGCATTTAAAAGTGACATTTGAAGAAGATTCATGTACAAAAATATTTAACTTTGCTTGAATGGATAAAACCCAAAGATATCGAATGCTTCTGAAAACTGAAGCTCACATTCCCTTAATTAGGTTACACATATGGAGCATGTTTACAAAAACGCTAGAAGTAAACTTTTGTATAACAAACGGCACCCCCGGGACGTCAACTCAAGTCTACATTTCTGAAGTAATGAATCTGTAAATATTTTGCGAAAAAATTTGATATGCATTGCTTGATTTTGTGAACAAGCTGAAATCAGCGAGGTTTGTAGACTAAAGACATTTACCATTACAGTCACAGACAACATTTTTGGTTTTGTTTTGGTCAGATAGAAGGAGATATATACTTTTTCCATGAATGCCGAATTTGCGCCAAAATACTGGGAAAAAATCGGAAATTGTTGACGTTAAACACAAACGAACGCTTCTAGGTCACCAGGATATCATTTAACAAGTGGCAAAAATTATACACAATTCAAAATAGAATGACCAAATTTCACACACCAAAATTAATCAATGCCCTTTCAGTAAAAAAGACCAAAATTTACACACACCAAAATTTCCCGATTTATGGTAAAAGCTATTCTTTTATTTTATGTTCTAAATGACACTAGATGTGAAAAAATGATTCAGTGCCTCAACACAGATTTTACTTGGTACTGTTCTAGGGTTAGAGAAGTAACACGTACCATGGATTTGAATTGGTTTGGTCTAAGGGTTAGAAAAATAGCATTAACAAATCAGTCACCTAACAGATCATTCTATACTATATTCAAGCTGGTTGTGTGAAGGGTGTCATGCGTAGAGCAGATCATGCTTAACCTTATGACACCTCAGTTTATGTAGGGGTTCACACTGGTTGTGCTCTAGTTTTCTTTCGTTCTTGTTCATTGTCGCGAAAGCGAGACACAGCGATTATAGATTCCGCCGTCGGCGTCGTCGTCATGAACATTTGGTTAGGGTTACAAAACAACGGCAGTAGAATACCGAAGGAACAAAGCACAAGATTACACAAATCAAAGTCCAGAGACAAGGCAAAAGCAAGAACACCAAAAGACGGAAGACCAAAGACACCACATGCCCACAAAACACACGAACGTTACATATACAACACAAAAAACTAAAGCACTCACAGTGTGAACTCTCAATAAACAAGAGTGACATCAGGTGCCCCGGAAGGGTAAGCATGTCCTGCTCTGTGCACAGCACCCGTCACACTGTCAGTGGGTCAATTCAGGGTAAAGTCGAAACCGGTAATGTCAAATCAGGGAAGACGCGAATCTAGCTGAAAATGTCAGTTTTTATTTGTGACACCGACATTTCATATCCATCTATGATGTCGTGGTGACGGCCATAGAATTTCTGAAGGGACGAAAGTAGCAAAGGCTGAACATATCCCTGACTCAGCAGTTTTTGTGACAGTGCTTTTGCTCTTTCTACAAAGTCACTGTATGTACTGCACGCTCTACAGTAACGAATTAATTGTGAAATATATACTCCATATGCTGGGGATGCAGGTATATTGCTGCAGAGAAAGGGAAAGTTCACAATTGAAAAGTCAAAATCATCACGTTTGTCATATAATCTAGATTTCAGACGTCCATGTTCGTCAATGTACAACAAAAGGTCAAGGTATGAAGCAGAATCGGGTGTATCGGTTGTCTCTTTAATTTCAAGTTCACTG
>MJUU01027444.1:27542-44475 GCA_002080025.1 Modiolus philippinarum
AGAGTTGTATAAAGGGTAGAAAAATCAAAAGTTTGAATGCTATTGCAGTATGCGAGACTGCTTGAGGAGAGCTGTTCAAGGAGATCTTTGGAATTTTTAAGAATCCACATCTGATTCACGCCGCTCGTGGAATAGGCTTTTTCGCAGTAGCTTTTTAGACCATCTCTAACTGCAGTCAGTAAAGTGGTAAGGAGTTTGGATAGGGGCTTAGTGGTGCATCTGGCAGATCCTGCAATAAATCTCTGTTTGTAGGGATTCTTGTGAAGTTTAGGCACCCAGTAAATATAAGGGAGATAACTGTTATTCTCATTAACTTTGATACCGAATGATGCTAACACAGAAGTGTGATTTGTGATTATCTCGTCCCTTGATAATGTAGTTGGGGAATAAGTAGGATTGCCCGATGAAGTGTCAATATCCATCTCCTTAACAAGACAGTCTAAATAGTGTTTCTTGCATACAAACACAATATTGTTAGAAGCTTTGTCTGCAGGTACTATGACGTATTTTTCCTGGAGGTTTGTCAATGTTTTAGCAACAAGAGGGTCATCAAATATGCTGGGCGTTCTAGTTTTCATAGATGTTTTCAAGCGCCGGATACGATTCATGATTAATGACTTAATCGACCTGATCCAGTCTGACAATGTCTCCACATCTTCTTTTTCTTTCTTCGCCCACATTCTGGCATAGTCTTCAACTGCATCCATCATAAACAAACCACTTATTCATTTCTTTAACATTTTCAACCAACTTTCCCAAATTTCAAATCTGTCTGGACAATTTATCTAAAGTTAAACCTTTGCCAAACCATACATTTTCTGTAAGGTACATACCTCGCCTACATCATATTAACAAAATTAGCATACCTTTAGGGGCTAGACCTGGATAGGCCTAAAATTTTCCACTCGTTTAATTTTCTTAATATTTTCAGCATTAAAACTACACATGTTCATGTCGACTTTCAGAAATTTTCAACAATTTTTACCGTCCCGTTTTATGTCTAATGGTCATGAAAGATACCCTAATCCCTTATATTATTTGGTCTGTTCAGGACTTGATTGTGGTGTATAAAGTAGGCTCTAATTAAATTTGCATTTGATATAAAATTATTTCAAATGCAAAATTCTATAGTTTAGACATGTGTAAAAGTAAGCATGAATAATGATAGTAAATTTAAATAGACTGAAATACATAGGTGTTCTGAGTGATATGAGCTGATATTTTTACCCTATTTTGATCACTATTAAACACTTCTTGTAAAGAATTCTGTCGTTTAATATTCACAAAAAACTGAGAATAGAAAGAATAGTATATGGAAGATATATCAAAATTTTAGAAAATTCTACCGTCCCATTTTTTCTTAATTTAAGATGAAGTGAGTAAAAATCAATAAAATTGCTGAATCTGTGCTTAAATTACCTCCCTTGGAAGATATCCGACTTTTACATATTTTCATTACATTTGGGCATCATTGCAAAAATGTAGAGTAAAATGCACTCATTATAAATAATTGGATGTTGGGTATTTGTTTTCATTACAAAATAAATATTTATTTTCTGAGTGAAAATTTTTTTACAATTTTAAAAATTTTGATAATACCTATTGTAATGATTTTATTGGTTTGTATAAGTAATAAAAAAGTGAAAAACAGAGTTATATCCTCCTACCCCAGGTCTACCCCCTTAAAAGCCTTCCAAAAGGGTTCCGAAGGTTGGATAAACGCTATCTATAAAATAACACGATTACGATCAAACCATTACGCATTCATAGTATACCAGAAACCCCTATGATTATAATAATTAAGTTTTCAAAGGATCATTCTAGTCAATTACCCTGGAACTCAAAATAAGCCTGATACATCAATATTAAAACAGGAGCGTGAAGTTGGTTACTTATTCCTAATTCCTTATTCCTTATTTGAAATAAGGAATAAGTAACTATTTACTTATTCGAAGTTCCCATATGATATTTATTTTTGCAGGGGGTTTTTCTCTATTCCTTATCTCTTATTTATAATATTCTGTTTTTTATTGATAATTACATTCAAAGTCGAAAACATTTATTTTTGAAGGTGCAATAATTCAAAGTTGTATTTAGAGTCTAAAAGAGCTATTTACCCATATGTTCTAAGCGCTGATGGCTGAATTTTTTCTTTTTTAAACTTTAATTACTTTATCAAATTATGTTAAAGATCAACTTTTGACCATATTCAGTGTAACTTCATTAATGAACTCCAAGTTAATTGAAAAAAAAAACTTTCAGTTTTTCAGTATTTTGCCATTTATTTTTGAAGGTGAAAGAATTCAAAGTTGTATTTAGATTCTAAAAGAGCTATTAACTCATGTGTTTTAAGCACTGATTGGCTGAATTTTTTTGATGGTTTGACACCTTTACCTAAATGTTAAACTTTATTCAACTTTAAGTACTTTATCAAATTATGTTCAAGATAAAAAATTTGACAATATTCAGTGTAACTTCATTAATGAACTCCAAGTCTATTTAAAAAAAAAACTTCAAATTTTTCAGTATTTTGCCATTTGTTGCATTTCGTTTTTCTCGATGATTTTTTTTTTTGGTTTGCAATATATCTCAACACCTACATGCCATAGACAGATGATGATTGGTAAGTGATTAAATCTTTACTAGTAACCAACAACTATACCAGAATTATGTCACCTTGACCGTACTCCTGCATCAATTATTTGGCTAAATTTTCACTTAAGGTCCATGTATCAAACAATTTTTAAACAAAACTGGGTTAAAGGAATTTATTTCTTATGTTGAAATGTTGCATATAGTCAATAGATGCGCAATAAGCTTTCAGAATTTTATTCTGGTTCAATCTTTGGTTAATATTTCTGAAAATATCGAATACTAAAAATATTAGTAATTTTTGCACACAATAAAATATTTTAGCCATTTTTACACATTAGAAATAATTCTGAAAACTTAGAATAAAAACATGTGTTTCCAATCTTGGTAAATTTCCTGAAACTCTCAAAGACAAGCAATTTTAGGGAAGTCTAGCTAGCAACATTTTTAGATGAATTTTAGTCAAAACAAATATTTTCAATGGCTAGATTTAAGGTAGATCGACACTTATACACGGCGCATTCGATTAGCGCATTTGCGAAGCACAAGTCGGATCCTGAATTGGCTTGATTTTCAGGCCGGAATATTCCTTATTTGGCCTTTTCATTGTGACGTCATAATAGATTGACATACACTTTCCCGCGAATTAGCTCCCTTTTCCTGTAAGCATTGTCTATTTCATAAACTATATAAAATATTTTTCTTAATCAAACGGTGACATATAGATTTTTTTTGCTCAACATATAGCTGAAATGTATACCTCTGAAATATAAAAAAAATAAAAAATATCTATCCGATATTCATTTCATATGAAAGCTAAACAATAAGCATGTTCGCACAGTTCTCTATATATTCTTTGTAAATATTGCTGAAAAATACTGAATTTGGCCTGATTTTCAAAGCCTGATAGCAGGAAAATATGATCGGTGACATGTCCTTTTTATTTTGATCAAATGGACTAAGAACTACAAAATATCTTAAGATAAAAATATTCTGTCGGATATTTTTATTAGGCTCCGACTACCTTAAAAAAGTGTTTCAATTCTGGTACTTTTCATGATACTCTCAAAGACCAGTTATTTCTTGGAATTCTACTTAGCAACCACATCTTAATAAAGGGCAAATTATAATGCCAGTGGAATAAGTAGGTGAGACACTACATGAAGGTTCCTCTGAACCTTTACGAATTATTGTGTAATGGTATTGTCTTTGTCATGCTGTCTCAATTCGTGTTGGATATGACTTGCCGAGATTTTTGATTTTTGATTTTGAATTTTTTTATTTCATCAGTTTTGCTTCGGTATTCGTATGCCGATGTATTCTGATCTTCAAATAAAAATACTAAAAACATATTTCATTATTCAGTTTAATCAAACAAGAATGGAAAGTGGTTATTATACTTTTGTTAGCGGGAAACATCTGCTACAATTGTCGAATGTTTCGAACTAAGTTATTACCCATTTCCCGCTAAAAGAAAGTATGGAAGGGGAACGCCATTTTCCAAAGGTATTTTTTATTTATCTTAAAATTTAGCACGGTGACATATCCTTTTTAGATCACCTGGCTATGCTAGGGTGAGCTATTGCCATGACTTGGCATCCGGCGTCCGTCTGCCGTTAGCTCACATTCAAAAATCTTCTCCTCTAAAATCACTGAGTCAAATGGAACCAAATTTCAACTGAATCATCACTAGATATCTAGTTTCAAATTTGTTATTTTCTATGTGTTAGGTCAAATAACATGGCTGTCGTTACTAAAAATAGAACATGGGGTAAATTACACTTTTTTTTCAAATAACTCAAAACCCGTTACAGATATCTATAAACTGATATGGGTTAAAAGTGATCAGCATGACAAGACCTACCCATGCTGAAATTTTGAAGAAAATCTGATGAACCATCTCAGAGTTATTGCCCCTTTTCCATAAAATTTTCAAAATTTAGATGTTTTTTATTTTTATTAAAAACTATGATAGATAGAGGATAAGTTTAAATTGCAAATATGTTCAGCATGTTAAGACCTACCAACACAGAAATTATGGCTCTTCGACTAAAAAATAATAAAGACATTAAAGAAATTACTGTTAATCTGGATAATAGGAACCACAGTATGAAAATTAGCGGATGACACGACTCTGTTATTTTAAGAATAAAAATGATATACAGAGTTGGACTTTTTTCTAGTTTGATTTTTACTGTGAGTCTTTTTGTGTAGTTGTTTTTAGCCATTCTCCACACACACGGGTAGGGTTTGGATCCAAGAAAACGAGTTTAACCCCATTGCAATTTTTGCGCCTTTCCCAAGTCAGGAATATGTTTATCATTGCCTTGTCCTTGTATTTTTATAAAATTTTTCTTGATATTCGGGTTATTGGATGTGGTTTGTTTCCATTGATTTATTCACTTTTTTTACCTTTTTGGGGGCCATTTAGGGTTTGCTCATTGTGTTGAAGACCGTGCGGTGACCCCTAGATGCTTTGCTTTGGGTCGTTTTAACCTGGATATGGGATGTTGTCTCCTTTACGATTACCCCATTTCCTTTCTTTTTCATATGTAGATATTGCAATGAATGAAATTGAAATTTTTGGAACATTTTCTGGTTTGATTTTAAATCGTATTAAAACTGAAGGGATGTGGGTTGGAAAGTTGAAATCATGTAAAGACAAAGTATCAGAAATCAAATTGGAGGACAAACCTTTCAAAGCAATAAGGAATATATTTTGGAAACAATCAAGAGGAATGTGAAAAGTTAAAAGTGGGATTCAAGACTTGATAAAAGGAATATGTAATTTACATCTTGGAAAAAGAGAAATTTAACATTGATTGGCAAAATTTTAATCATAAAAACTTTAATTTTGCCACTTTTTACATTTTGGCATGCTCTTTTATATACCTTATTACTATTGTAAAGAAATTAATTACAAATGATTTAAGGTCATATGGGATGACAAAGCAGATACAGTTACATAAACAATACAGGGAAGGGGGATTACAAATGATGGATATTAAAAGCTGTTTAATATCACTGAGGGCAATAAGGGTAAGTAGATTAGTCAGTAAAGGGGTAACAAATTGGAAATATAGTTGGACGCGATTGGTTTATTTTCTGTTTGAACAACAATGGGCAAAAAGACATAGAATATTTAAATAAAATGTCACTATTTTATAAAGAATTCTAATATCGTCTTGTATTGCAAAGTCGAGAGTATTGTAAAGTCGAGGGTCTTTCATTTTGCATATTCAAGAGATGACGTTAAAGCAATTGTTTGACCCAGGATTGTCAAACTGTAAAAGTGATTTCTGGGTTGTAAATAAATACAAGTATCTGTTAAAAATCAATAGTTTAACAGGTAAACACAAAGAAAACCTGAAAGATGCCAATTTCCGCCATTTTTGTTAATGTCCATTTTTAGGAATCCACTTTTGGTTATTTTTAGACCACCTAGGTCACCAAGGTCATGAATGAAACGGTCAGCTGATTAATTTGCATATCTAGGTCAAAGAATTTAAGACTGAAATTGAACTTATGTTTTAAGTAAAGTGTCTCACTAAGCAATTCACTTTTTATTCATTTTACCTTTCAAAATGTAAAAAAGTGTGACTTTGAGTGCAACAAAAATTAGTTATGGAATAGCCTAGCTATATAGATAGTTCTTGGGGTGAAGTGAGGAGTACGCTTGCGCAGTGAGGAGAACGCATGCACAGAAGACTATTGACCAATAGGAATTTCAGATTCTCGAAAATCAAAATGGCGTCCAGTTTCGTCCTGATAAAACGGGGCGGGGTTTAATTTTTCTGTTTCCTTGTGGAAGTTGAAAAGTATTATAAACATTTGCTATAGGTGGTACTGGGAACAGGTTTGTATAGAGGATGATGGGACTGGTATTGCAATATCGCTTAGCCAGATTTATAGATATAGATATAATAAAAAGAATAAGAACAGTAATGTGTAAATTCAAAACCAAAAATTAATAAAAGATGAGGTATTGTGCAATAATCAATAATATACAAATACTATTAAAGACTTTTCAATTGTGTTAAACAAAGCGTGATTGTAGTTTGTGGAGATACTTAGGCAATGGAGAACGAAAGGTGGAAAGAGATAAAATTGCGTTTTTGCGGAAGAATAAAAGGCTACCCTATGAGAATGCAAGAACAAAAAAACAAAAAAACAAAAACAAAAACAAAAACAAAAAAAAAACAAAAAACAAAAAAAAAACAAAAGTACGAAACTACTTTGAGTTGCTGTTGACATAAAATTACGGGTTTGATCGAACCAGTGACTGTTTTATCACATGTGCAGACCAACAGAAGAAATTACAAAGAAGTACCGAGAAAGGCTACTTCAAGTATTGATTTGAGTATACAAATACATTATGATCCACCACACCCTTGTCAATCAAACACGCAATTTTCTATCCAAGGCTATTCCATAGCCAAGCGTATCGTTTTTTTTTCATAAAAACCATTATCCGATTTATATCATCCACTTGTCTTTTTGAGGTTGACCCCAACTTTCGTTTTCATAACATCTGACCATGTGACAAATCATGATGGATAAAAGAAAGAATTCGGATTGCAATAGGGAAATTAAATAAGCAGTTGAAAAGTCTTTAGCAAATATTGTTTTCCTCTGCTTGGAATTTTAGTACAGTGTCATACTCTTAATATTTTGTGACACTGAAAAGAGATTCATCACTGCTTTTAATTTTGATTTTCAGTTCATGTAATGGTTTTCATATGTGCCATTTTAATTTTTCATTTATATTCACCACGATGTGCAAATATGGGGTCTCGATTTTACAATACACTACCAAAACCGTAGCGGAAATTGCCTCCAAGTTTCTCAAGGTTTTTTAATAACTTTCATGGTATGTAGAAATAGTTCAATCTCTGCCAAAAAAGAGTGCAAGTATTTCCAATATTTATTTTGTAATTTACAGCATTGTTGAAATTAATTTAGAATTGTTTGAGGCAACACAGTCTTGGGGTCTCGACTTTACAATACACGAGGATATGACTGTCTTCTTTTGCTTTGGAAACAAAGCTATGTTCTAATTGCAATAATATTTTTAGCACATGCGTATATTTTTTTTTACAAAAGGACATTCGTAAAGCACAGTTTCACATCTTATTCACTCAATATTCTTTTGTAAATAAAGTTTTAAATAATGAATCACCAAATAGCTGCCTCAAATAATGACAATAATAAAAATTTACAACGTTACTAAATTTAAGACTCAGAAATGAAATTGACATAACCGTAACCTAGCAACGAATGTGTTGTTGTTATGAAATCTTATCTATGTTGCATATCATGCTATACAATTTAGATATAAAAAATTAATTTTCAACGTTAATAAAATTGTTAATATTAGTTTTATTCCTTTTCTTTTTTTTTGGCTTCCAATATAACACAAATGAGAACTTGAGTCATATAAATAAGAAATACAACCAGCTCACTTTTAGATAATAGTGTTGCACACAGCTCTATATAATATGAACGATAATGTGTTGGTAAGGTGAGCTGCAAAGATAGAATATATGATTCCGAATGCCAACAGTGATGAAAATCATCTTTTTAAACCTGTTAACATCGGAAAATCCAGCAAGGTATTAGTCTGGATTTGAACCCCTACTTTGTTGTCATCTATAGCAACACCGCCTGCACTATGTCCAGCGCCCTAGACCACTCGGCCACCTAGGCTATAAAATATAGCTTTCGGTAACCGGGTCATTCCTCCTCGTAGGATATCTAGGTTCCTACGAGGAGATATGGTGTACTTGTACATAAGATAATATCTCATGTGTACACCTTGTTCAATTACTATTATCTAAATTTATGTAAATTCTAAAACCGAAGGATTAACTCCCTCCATCGTAGTTTTTGTCGTTAGCTTTATTTGATATTACTGATTATTCGGATTTCTTTTGGTTTGATGCATTTTAAACACTTTTCTAAATTATGGATTTCCTTTGTTTGGGTTCTAGTGCTGCTGATGAGGAATACATTTCCGAAATGGCCATACAGCTCATTAAAATTATTGCAGTTGGAGTTAACATATGTGTTATGGTCTCATGTTCATTTACTCCATATCCTTTCGTAAAATATTTAATACAGGAGTTGTCTTTTATTGCAGTGTGGAGTTGGTAAAACAATTCCTCGTGGTAGAGATGTATGCTCTTTATTTTTCTTAGATATGGTGTACTTGTACATGAGATAATATCTCATGTGTACACCTTGTTCAATAATTATTATCTAAATTTATGTAATTTCTAAAACCGAAGGATTAACTCCCTCCATCGTAGTTTTGTCCTTAGCTATATTTGATATTACAGATTATTCGGATTTCGTTTGGTTTTATGTATTTTAAACACTATTCTAAATTATGGATTTCCTTTGTTTGGGTTCTTGTGCTGCTGATGAGGAATACATTTCCGAAATGGCCATACAGCTCATTAAAATTATTGCAGTTGGAATTAATATATGTGTTATAGTCTCATGTCCATTAATTCCATATCCTTTCGTGAAATATTGAAGCAAAATTTGCATGAATGATGCTTCTGAGGTGCTGACCTAGTGTTGTTACTTTGGTGATCATCCGTCATCCAACCTGGCCGTCAGCGGGATCTTAATTTTAACATTAAACCCTAAGGGAAATTGCATACAAAGAACTTCTTGCGAACAAATGATTAGATTTGAACCGAACTTGGCATGAATGATGCTTATGAGGTGCTTACCAAGTGTTGCTACTTTGGTGCCATTCCGTCATCCAACACGACCTCCACTGGGGAACTAAGTTTTAACATAAGCATACAAAGAACTTCTTTTTTCTGAACTGCTTTGAACCATACTTTGCATTAATGATGCTTGTTACATGCTGGCTAAATATTTTTACTTTGATGCCGATCCGTCATCTTACGGGACCCTATGGGAAATGCACACATAGATCTTCTAGAGTACTGCTGAATGGATTTAAATCAAACATGACATGAATGATGCCTGTCAGGTGCTGATCAAGTGTTACCAGCTGTGAACTTAATATAACAAAAGATCTTCTTCTAGAGAATTGCTGAATAGATTTAAACCAAACTTTGCATAAATGATGCTTATGAGAAGCTGACGAAGTGTTATTACTTCGGTGCTGATCCATCATCGAACATGGCCACCAGCAATGAATTTGACCCATAAGGGGAAATGCATACACAGATTTAATAGAAAACCACTGGATGGATTCGATTTAAACATCGCATGAATGAAACTTGTAAGATTTTGACCAAGTTTGTAACTTTTGTGCTGACCCGTCTTCCGACATGGCCACATGTAGCAAAACTTACACTGGACCCAATATTAAATGCATAAAAGATCTTCTCCTCTTTTTTGGCCCACATAACTTACAAATAACAGTATATTGTTAGAATTTTTCATCAAGTCTTACCATAGCTATGAAATTTGCAAGCATTAAGTAAATCAACCCAAGGCATATATAACCATTCATTATTTTTCATTGCTTGCAACTTTTAACAAAGCCAATAAGTTTGAGCCATATTTGACATATTTCCCACAACAACTGATTTGTTTGTTATAATAACCTGGGACTAATATGTTATATTAGTCCCAGTAATAACCAAATTATTTTGGCCATTATTTTTTTTTTGCCTGTTTTAGGTGACCAAACGGTCATCAGGCTTATGCCCCTTAATTGGAAGGAACTTTGAATATATGCAATTCAATCATTTACTTTTTAGATGTTTTCGCTTTGAAATTTAAATATTTAAATTCTTCAATCAGAAGTCCATTATTAGTAATAATGGACTTCTGCTACAATTCATTTCCCTCGATTTAATAATCACGCTTGACGCAGAATCTACACGGGACTAATATAATCATATAACTGCAAGTTAATTGATCCAGTATCCATAGAAATACAAAAGTTCTATAAGCCTATAAATGACTTTAGTGCATTTTTTACTTTCATGATTAAATCACGACTACACTGAACTGCGATGTACTTTCAGTTTCGTCTGGGACTAATATTAGTCCCAGGTTTCGCTCGAGTGCAATCATTTTCATACATAATTTAATCTGAAAGAAAATTAAGACCAACAATGCTTATGGTGATTAAGAAAATGTAATGTTTCGCAAAATAATGTGATATGTCACATAGCAGTTTGAATAAATAGAGGTTTCCCGCACATTTCGCAATTCCGGAACTTGCAATTCTCATGCCGGAAGTTAACACGACAGAAACCGGAACCGGAACTTGCAGTTTTCATAGACTTTAAAATCTCATACGACAACGGCTTGAACAATTTTAGTAAAATGTTGATATGATAGTCTTTGGGTGACTCTCTTGTAAATTGTATGTTAAATAGCTATCAGCAGGGAATTAACATAGGGACCTTAAGTATAGAAACAGCAATCAAAAATCTTCTCCGAAACTGCTTGAAGTATTTTGATTAAATTTTAAAAACAGTTTCTGATTCTTATGTACCTACACCACCAAAGTTGGACCATCAATTGGAAGTTATAGTACATAGGACCTTGGTGAGCGATACAGACTCTTGAGAGCCTCTTCTTTTGTTTAAAGGTTGAAATTGAAATGATCAAGATTTATAAAAATCTCCCAATTGAAACATCATAAAATTTCCTAAATTATTCATGCCAAAACTAAAATTACACCATTTGCATGTCTTTAGTTCGAATGTTTATAACAGCAATATCATGGAAAGTATTTAATTTATATTACCTTTTGCAGCGTGACTAGATCTTTCAGATAAGCCCTCAAACTTAATTTTTATAGAAAATATGACAATTGGAGACATTTTTATACTACAATCATTTTTTTTTTCGTAAAATGACTAAAACTCCCAATTTGCAGCCCCATTTTCTTCGCAAAATAGCACGTTGACCTATGCTTTAAATTTTTTATTTTTATTTTTATATCAATCCCCAAAAAACATATAATTAAATGAGAAAAATCTCACCTGTTAGTCATCTTGAAAGTTTGCGAATATTTTTCAATAGAGATGATGCATCTAAGACATATACAAAGGCATATACGTTTTGACGTATCGCAAAGGCGTACATGGAGAGTTAGGTCTCAAAGAACCCGGCATCAGTTTGTCATTTTACAAATGAAATAAGATAAATGTCATTTTTAGTAAACTTTCGTATATAAAGCTAATGTTATCACGGAAAGATCAATTAAAAGTATGAGCAAACCAGCACAAACAATATTGATCTTTCATAACCCCAATCCTACCTCAAAACCAAACTCGAAGGTCTTTGACATTCACGAATTTCTATTGAAAGGACGTGCTGAAAATTCGGAGCGAATTTTCATTTTTTTTCTCAAAATGTCAGTTCCACATTTCGCGACCGACAAAGAGTTGATACAAAACAATTTATTTGAATTGATAGGACAGGTTTATTTTCTTACCTCATAATCATTTAGTGTTACTATTTTGTCTGGGTTTGTTTGTTTTGTTTGCTTGTTTGTTTCTTTTTTTTCAATACATTTATTTTACTTGCCGGTACTAAAATCAGTAGAGAAAAAACATCATCAGCCGCGCTGAAATATTGAAAGAAACGTTTGCACGTATGGCACAAGTGTATTATTCAAAGATCACGTATAAGATGTTTCAAACATCAATCGTTCACTCTAAAACAGCAGAGTATTTATTTACCTTTCGGTCTGCTCGATTTATTTCGGTGTACTCGCTGAGGTGTCATTGGCATATTTTTACGAATTTACATAAATGAGAATGCGGGACAGGGTAAAGCGAGATCTAGAGAAAGGGATGGGAGAAAGGAGATAGAGGCAGGAGAAAGGAGCTAGGGGTGGGCGAAAGAGGATAGGGGGAAAGGAACTTCTGAAATTGACAGGAAAGGGACAAGGAAAAAGGACAAGAAAGGGAGACCGAGAGAAAAGGGTGGGAGAAAGGAGAGATGGACGGGAGAAAAGATAAAGAGTTGGGAAAAAGGAGGAAATAAGCAGGAGAAAGGCACCCCGTCCACCCTCTAATTAATTTGAATAGGCTTGAAGGAATTTTAAAGAGCAGAGGCATTGTTCACACAAACGCGAAAACACCTCTTTTAAAAATGTATACAATATATGTTTACTTTGAGAAGTGTAAAGAAAACAATAATATTGCAATAAAATCAGATTAACCTTCTTAGGTTGTAATTATTTGATTAGTTAGATGGTTACATCCAGTTAGCAATATTTCAGCTATATTAAAACGAGATAAACTGAATCTATTTCAAAAAAGATAGCAACTTTCACTTTCAAGGTAATAGTGCATGTCTTTATCTGCTTCGCAGCCATGATAGAGTTATAACAAGATTTTTTTTAATTGAAAAGACAGGTTTATTTTCTTACCCCATGATTTAAAATTATGGAATTCGTCATTTTTCTATCCATTTTGTATGTATTCATTTTATTTTTGTTGTGTTTTTAATACAGTTCCCTTAAACAAATCGACAGAAAGATGAAAAAAACGTTTTACATATCACGTGCTTGTAAAGCTGAAGTACTGAGAGATAAACGTTTGCATGCTTGGCACAATTGTGTTTTTCAAAGATCACGTATTTGGTGTTTCAGAACGTTAATCGTCCATTCAAACACAACAACAATTCATTTACTTTTCGGTCTGTTCGTTTACTTTAGAAGTACTCGTTGAGGTTTCACTGATACATTAATTAATGGACATAAATTGGAAAAGGCTTGAGTGAAGCAAAGGCACTGTTCGCATCGGGATCAAAACACCTCTTGATGAAAAAACGCATTACAATTAATAATTCCTGCATTGTGAAATTAATGAAAGGTTGGTAACTGCGATTTTCCTCATTAAGGTATTTTTTCGAATCAAGATTTTTTTATCCTAGGGGCAGGAGTTTTGAAAAAAATTCCACTGCATATATCGCATTGTTAAAGAAAAGAATACACATCAACTCCAAACTCATACGTTATTATTCCTCCAATTCTCCTTGATTCAATAGTTAGTCTTTATCCCAAATTAACTGCATGACACAATGTCCCGGACAACTTTCACCAAAAGAAAAGAGAAAAAAAAACAATTAAAGGCAGGAGACAATCTTAAAAGGAATTCCGGAAAGCCACACTTGGTATACAGCACCTAAGAAAAGTCAGTGGTGATGTAAAATAGATTTTTGGCACTCAACGCCCCTTTTCCCCCTGCTATTTTACTATAGAATAAAAAAATGCTTATTTTTTAAGTAATTAATGCGTGGTCTGTTCGAACGGCATTTTGTAGGTTCATCATTAGCATACGCTTAGCATGATATTTCCAGTTTGCGTACTTGTCACGAGTTTTTGTTTTGAAAGATCACTATGTACTTTATTAACAATGAATAATCACAGTCTTCAATTTCAAAAGATCACCTGAACCTTTTGATTTTAAGCATTTGTTAAAAGGTAAGTCGATCAATTTGAATGGTGTTATTGAAAAATATTCGCAAGCTTTCACGACGCCTATTATGTAAGATATAACTAAATACCGAAGTCACTGTGAATTTACTTTCTGCATATGCGCATTTCGACAACTTATGTCTCATCAGTGCAGATAAAATCTAAACGTTTGTAGGGCTCAGTCTCTATTGCTTTGGAGATTGAGGGCTCAGTCTCTATTGCTTTAAATCAAGCACTTCCCGGTTATGACATTCAGAAAAATCTGCAAAGATTGGTAAGATTTAGTTAAGAATATTGTGATTCAAGTGGCGAGATGTCTTTATTTACAATGCCTAGTTATGTGTACATGTACCTATTTTTAGGAGACTGAATTATAAAAGAGGACACACTCGGAAATTTAACCGTCACAAATGTGTATATCGGGCACAAGCTCTTGTCGCAGAAAAAATCAAAAGATTGCTTCTTAGTGGAAAGCTAGTAAATCAGAATGCACTTGACTAGTTGAAAGTCACGAGATGAAAATGCAAAGACTTGCCCCCTCTTGTATAAGGATGACACAAACGAAAAAACCATCTCTGCTACCCTAGTTATGTGTTAACCCCTAAAAAAACTCGAGCTCTTAAAATTAATCCTGCATGCCTACTTTCTTTTCTCATTTGTGTTTCTTAATTTTAAATTTATGTGAGTCCTGCACTTAGCTCTTCTACCCACACAATTCAGTTGACAAAGTATCCTTTAACCGTAGTTTGGATTTCTTGTACTACATCTTAGTATTTTATTCCGTTAGGAAAAAACTAAACCGTGTATGAAAGATTTACGGGATCAAAATACCTAAATTTGGCTAAATATATATACGTATACGTTTATACGTATACTTTTTCGTATACACATTAGATGCAAAAGGTCTCATAACACAATTCAAATTGATTGACCGATCTGTTAACAAATGCTTGAAATCAAAAGTTCAAGTGGTCTTTTAAAATATAGGCTGTTGTTACTGAAGTATATAATGATCTTTCAAAACATAAACTCGTGACAAATAACTAAATACCGAAGTTACTGTGAATTTAATTTCTGCATATCGACAACTTATGTCTCTTCAGTGCAGATAAAATCTAAACGTTTGGAAGAACATAAACTCAAAGATATGTAAAAACTGATAGAGAACAAATAACCAATATGATCTAAATATATAGCCAAAATCAGCTAAGGACAGAGCTTTGCATGAGGGAGATACTCCTTAGTTTTCCACAAAATTTACAAAAATTTAGATATTGTAAGGTTCCAAATATTATCCGCTTTCGGGTCAGCACCGAAGTACTGACTACTGGGCTGGTGAATACCCTCGGGGACTAACAGTCAAACATCAGTGGCATCGACCCAGTGGTGACAAATAACTAAATACCGAAGTTACTGTGAATTTAATTTCTGCATATGCGCATTTCGACAACTTATGTCTCTTCAGTGCAGATAAAATCTAAACGTTCGGAAGACCATAAACTCAAAGGTATGTAAAAACTGATAGAGAACAAATAACCAATATGTTCTAAATATAAAGACAAAATCAGCTAAGGACAGATCTTTGCATGAGGGAGATACTCCTTAGTTTTCAACAAAATTTACAAAAATTTAGATATTGTAAGGTTCCAAATATTATCGGCTTTCGGGTCAGCACCGAAGTACTGACTACTCGGCTGGTGAATACCCTTGGGGACTAACATTCCACCAGCAGTGGCATCGACCCCGTGGTGACAAATAACTAAATACCGAAGTTACTGTGAATTTAATTTCTGCATATGCATATATCGACAACCTACGTCTCTTCAGTGCAGATAAAATCTAAACGTTTGGAAGACCATAAACTCAAAGATATGTAAAAACTGATGGAGTATGCAAGTACGCAAGCTGGATATACTGGATATAAATCTCATGGTTTACATATGTAAACGATGGCTGAAGGCTGAACCTACAAAATACCGTTCGAACAGATGGCGCATTTATTACTTCAAAAATCCGTATGTTTTAAGTTTTCTTTTTACTATAGGAAAACAGTAGAGTTTGGTGACAAAAACCGATTTAACCCTACCACTGACTTTTCTTAGGTACTTTATACCAAATGCAGCTTTCCGGAATTCCTATCAAGTTTTTCTTCTGTCTTTAGTTATGTTTTTTTCTCTTTGTTTTTGTTGGGGTGTCCGGGAAATTGTGTCCTGCAGTTAATTTCGGATGACTGATTGTTGAATCAAGGATAATTGGAGGAGTGATAACGTATGAGTTTATTCTTCTTTTTGTTTTTGACAATGGGATCTATGCAGCGTCAATTTTTTCAAAGCTCGTGTCCCTAGGATGAATAATAATTGATAAGAAAAAATACCTTAATGATGCTGATGCAAACAGTGCCTTTGCTCCTTTAAAATTCATTCAAATCTTTTCAAATTTATGTCCATTTGTAAATATTTCAATGAAACCTCAACGCGTACTTCTAACTTAATCGAGCAGGCCGAAAAGTAAATGAATTGTTGTTGTGCTTGAGTGGACGCTTAACGTTCTAGAGCACCATATACACGATCTTTGATAAACACACTTCTGTCAAGCATGCAAACGTATATCTTTCAATACTTCGGATTTACAAACACGTGACATGTAATACGAGTTTTTTTCTTCTTTTTATTGAATTGTTTCAGTAATGATTAAAAAAAACTAAATTAAAATAATACATAAAAATAAATGGTAAGACAAATAACGAATACCATAACTTCAAATTATGGGGCAGAAAATAAACCTGTCTTTTCAATTCAAATAAATTTTCTTGTATTAACTCTTTGTTGGCTGCGAAGCAGATGAAAAAAGAAATAATGTTCTCTTAACATGAACATCTCACCCCCACCCCCCACCCCCCACCCCCCA
>MJUU01027446.1:0-16870 GCA_002080025.1 Modiolus philippinarum
TATAGTCAATAATTATCATATATGATAGCACATATAATCGTACACTTCAATTTTGTTAATCGTTTTTGCTACTTAGAGACGAGAGATATAATTTTTATTATCTTAATGTCTTTGCATGCTAGATATGAGTATATATATATATTTTATTTGATTGGAAATTCAGTAGTTCCCAGCCTTAAGGCATTCGTTTCCATTTTTCAACAAAGAAGAGTACATTGCCCATAGTCTTTCTCCATCAGCTTTTTATTACATCCCTCTTGTAAATGTAGCTTCGGTATTTTGTTATTTATGTTAAATACGTTTTAGCGTAAAGATTCCAGGGGCTGGTTGGGGGGGGGGGGGTACGCCCCCTTTGACTGCCAAAGAAATTTATTGTTGTGGGAATTTTGTATTCAACTACCCATTTACCTGTAATTTTAACATATATTTACGAAATGAACATGAGAATACAATATTTATAGGATTTTCAACGAAAAAACAGTCAAAAATTGTTCATACCATTTTCAGGATTTACGCCTTTTCTTCTAATACCTGGACCCCTTGAAGTCTATTTGTTGACGATAAATATACTACTCATAAATTTTTATTATTTTAGACCAAATTCCGGCATTTACTGCTGTATTCAGACAAAGTGGGATAATGTCTCTTTCTGGAGGGGAGATAATAAAGTTTGACAAAATACTCCTCAATAGACATGACGGATATGACTCTAAAACAGGATATTTTGTGGCGCCAAGGCCAGGTATCTATCTGGTGACATGCACAGTCAGATCGGGGGCAAGTTTGCATGTTTATCTTTGGAAAAACAATCAAAGACTAGCGCTAGCTTATAGTGGTAACTGGAAAACGGGGAGCCTGCAGATGGTATTAGAACTTGTTAAGGGAGATAAGATCTACATTAAACAAGCTAGTTGGGGGAGGAATGAAAAAATACAGAAAGGAGAAACGTCTATGTTTTCAGCTGTCTTTATATCTGAATGATATCCGTCAACCTATTCTGCGTTATTGTGAATATCCATGGAAACGATACGGATATATGTCAAAGTTTTCAGCCGTCTTTATACCTGAATAATATCCGTTAGTCTATCCCTTGTAATTGTGAATATCCATGGAGACAGATATACGTACACGTTATTTTTATTTATTGTTAGAGACGTTACAATATTAAACAAGAAAACAATATATCAAATGCATACGTATTGTAATAAATAATACACTTATAGTTATTAGTCAAAATATTTAGAATATGAAAATTGGTGTACAGGAAAATTCATTATGTAGATTTGATATCATCTTTGTATGTGTGTTTGTCTTTATTCCTTTTTTTTGTACCGTGATCATATTGCCCACATCTCCCAATTTTACTCACCAAGTTTTTCTTACAATCAACTCGATGAGTGTCGTTAAATCGTTTGTATGTTGTATTGTCTATTGGTCCCTTTATCGGGCAACGGATGACAGTGTTTGTAAGAGTACTTTGCCAAATATGTTATGATTGATGACGACCCTGCATCCATAACCAAAAGTGAAGATACCTTGATGTGGCGTTGTTCACCTTTAGCTTGAAGCGGTGCTAGGTGCCATTGTGAACTTAATATGAGGTAGTAGTATTCTCTCTTTGATGAAGGCCTCATGGTGACTTCAAGATAAAAAACCACAATTAAAACGTTGTGCCATTTGCTTAATCTTACCATATATGTATTTATATTTTTGTCCCAAGTACATTTACTCCATATCTACATTATATCAGAATTATATCAGTCAGCCTATTATGTGTAATTGTGAATCTCCATGGAAACGGAGATAGGTCCAAATTCTTAGCCTTCTTTATATCAGAATTATATCCGTCAGCATATTCTGTGTTATTGTGAACGGAGATACGTCAAAATGTTTTGTAGTCTTTATATCAGAATTGTACCCATCCGCCTATAATGTGTTATTGTGAATCTCCATGGAAACGGAGATACATCCAAATTTTTAGCTGTCTTTATATCAGAATTATATCCGTCAGCCTGTTCTGTGTTATTGTGAATCTCCATGGAAACGGAGATACGTCTTAATATCAGAATTGAATCCGTCAGCCGAATCTGTGTTATTTTGAATTTCCATGGAAACACAGATACGTTCAAGAATTAAGCCGTCTTTATATCAGAATGATATCCGTCAGCCTATTCTGTGTTATTGTGAATCTCACTGGAAACGGAGATACGTTTTTATATCAGAATGATACCCGTCAGCATAATCTGTGTTATTATGAATCTCCATGGAAACGGAGATACGTCTTTATATTAGAATGATATCCGTTAGCCTATTCTGTATTATTGTGAATCTCCATGGAAACGGAGATACTTTCAAGGATTAAGCCGTCTTTATATCAGAAAGATATCCGTCAGCCTATTATGTGTTATTGTGAATCTCCATGGAAACGGAGATACGTCTTTATATAAGAATGATATCCGTTAGCCTATTCTGTGTTATTGTGAATCTCCATGGAAACGGAGATACGTCTTTATATAAGAATGACATCCGTCAGCCTATTATGTGTTATTGTGAATCTCCATGGAAATTAAGCCGTCTTTATATCAGAATTATATCAGTTAGCCTATTATGTTTTATTGTGAATCTCCATGCAATCGGAGATACGTCCAAGTTATTAGCTTTCCTTATGATTGAATAATACCCGTCAGCCTTTCCTTTGTTATTATTTCTATTCATGGAAACGATATTTATCAAGTTTAAAAGTTCTTCCAAATAAAAAATAACAAAATTTCTTTCAAGTTACCGGTAAATTGTTGTTTTTTTTATTCCTCATAAAAAGTCAATTTTTATAATATATATTATTTTTTGAGTGTGCTTTTTCAGTCAACACCTGCATGGTATGGTGTGATAATTTAGTCTATTACGCTCTGACATTGTCGAAGCATTAACTGGTCTCCCGTATTTTTCAGGAAAACATAGTTTTGTCTTGGTAGTCTGTCGTCCGTCCATCCGTCGCCCATGCGTCCATACGTCCAACGCCTTCCCGTCCATCACAAAATTTGTAGGCGCCAAAGTTTTTACATATTTGATCCGATTGCAACCCATAATAGATTGTTATGCATATTGTGAGGTCAGAATGCTTAATCCTTTTTACAGAGTGATGGTCAATTTACACTGATAGATTAGTCAAATTTACATGTAGTTTGTAGGTGCTACTTATTATAAATCTTTGATTCGATTAAAATCAAACTTCACAGGATTATTGAGCACAATGCCTAGTTTTTCATATTGTGATGTCGGCCCTTTTTAGAGAGTTGTGTCGCTTTTTGTGCTTAAAATTAACTCAAATTTAGTTTGCTGTCTCTACTTCTCACAAATCATTTATCTTATTGAAATCAAACTTCACAGGATTGTTGAGCACAAAACCTAGTTTTTGGTATTAAAATGTCGGAATACTGGGTCCTTTTTAATGAACTTGAGACCTTTTTGACTTAAAAGTTTGTCAAAAAAAATTGTAGGCACTTTTCCGAACACTTCCTTGATCCTACTCGTCAATGAATTCTTGAAGACAATGCCAAATTGTGCGCATTGTGTTGTCAGAATTGTTCTGCATATTGACGACCCTGTTCGACTCAACATTTGATCGAATTAGGTTTTGAGCGCTACTTCAACTACACTTTCAATAACCCGTATGGAACCAAACTTTAAATAATCGACAATGCCTAGTTGTGCAAACTGTTTTTGTTCGGTATTTTCACAATTTTCACTAAATTATGGTTCCTTATGGCGTAACGATTTTTAATTGAGTGTGTGTGTTGGGATGAGGGTAAGACATTCGTTTTTGGGAACACCCACTTCTAGTTTAACAGACAGTAATTAACGAAGCCACTTTTTGACAGTTGAAAAAAATGTTTTTTTTTATTTTTTGTAATTTCAAATTGTTATTCTGGCCATCTGTTTATTGTTCCCACAAATCACATGATTTTATTATGCCAAGTAATCTTACTATTGGCTGGATGAGTGCCCTGTGGCTGTTTAAATGTTGTGATCGTCTTCTTTTAGTCTTTTTGTCGGGCAACGGATGAGTAAGCTTGGTATGTTAAGATCAGATAACCCTAAAGAATAATTTAAATTGGTAAATGAAATTAAGAGATCCGCAAGAAATGACCAAGCATCACAAATTGATTGTGGTTCATGGATAAAGCATTTTCAAAATCTTCATGCTGTTGTTAATATTACATTTCAAAAGAGAATGACAGAATTAGACAAGATTTTACAAGAAGAAGAAAAAGAGAAATCTTTAATTTTTAATGAACTTGACTTCAAAATATCAGACAAAGAAATATTACGTGCCATCAGTCGGTTAAAACTTGGGCTTGATCTTATATCTAATGAAATGTTAAAGTATAGTCAAACTTCATTCATCCCTTGTTTAAATAATTAAAACCTTTCATTTTTAATTTGCTGCAGAGTTTGTCTCTCGTGCTGCGTGGAGTCCGTAGAAAGTCTCCCCGTGCTTGAGATGTATGCTCTTTATTAAGCCTTTGTGTGTCTTGTCTGTTTTCTAGTTAGTTCACTTTATGTCTATGGGAGTCTAGGATGATGTTTATTTCGCTGAACTTCATTACTCTTTATTTAGGGGCGAACTCCGACCTGCCGTTTAGTGTGGGGTTTCCTCACCGTTCATTGAAGATCTTATCGTGGCTTTGAGTTTTCATTACTCCCCTTTGGGTTGTTGTCTCTTTGACACATTCCCCGTTTCCCTTCTTTTTCCTATCTTATAATATTACAGTTATGGCGTGTTTGTCCGTGTGAGAATTTCTCATACGTTTACTACTTCATTTATTTTTTCAATTTGGCTGTTCAATATTTTCATTGTTTTTACTAAAACGTTATAATCTGTACACACGACTATTTTTGCCCTTTCAACCAAAGTTACACTGCAAGGTTTGCCTACATCTATTTTGATACGTCCCGTGTTGTCTATCGATGTTGTTTTTGTCCTTATTTTTGTCTTTCGTCGGGCTACTTAATGACAAATTTGTAGGCATACATTGCCCGATTTTACTTTTTTTCTCATTGACCGCTCCCGGCATGTGTTGCTTCAATGACATATTTTAGCTGCGATCAATGTTGCTCAACATTTTTATTCTCTTGTAACTCTGGTGCTTTCTGCTGGATAACCCTGAGCATCGCCCAAGTTGGCACTCCATGGCGGGTGGGGAGCAAGGGAGTGACATTGATATAATTTTTGTCAAGAATACCGCTAAAGTGCACTCTTGAGGCCTTCTTGATCTCGCTTGAGGGGGTGAATATTGTTCCCCTCTAGTTGAAGACCTTCAGGCGACATCAAGATGTGGACAGGAATAAAAGCCCTGTCCTTGATAAACTGGAGTTTTCTATGTATCGTGTGAGTTTTTGTCACATGTACATTTACTCCATATTCCTTCATTTTTCCTCTTTAACTTATGCCCTACTAATGGCATATACCAACAAATATGGTCAGATGGTCTTATTTATCCTATTTATAAGGCTGATGACCCAAATGATACCTCAAATTACAGGGGGTTTAAAAATATCCAGCTGTGTTGGAAAATCGTTTAATGATATTTTAAATAATAGATTAGATTGTTTTCTAGATATAAACAAATTAATCCACGAATCACAAAAAGGTTTCACAAAAGAAGCACGTACTGCTGATCATGTTTTTATCTTAAAACACTCATTGATAAATATCGTAGTTCAAGTAACGGTAGATTATAATAAGCAATGAAGGGATATGGAGAAAATGCAAATGAGACAAAATTTCCATAAATACGTGAGAAAAACAAGCAATGGAACAACGCTTTTATTGTTGTTCTTCATCTTGAAGTCACCATGAGGCCTTCAACAGTGAGCTATGCTCATACCTCATAGTAAGCTCAAGACGACCCCTAGCACCGGTTTGAGCGGAATTCATTGCTGCATGTTTATTATGTCATGGATGCGGGATCGTCAACAAACATAAAATCAACTGGCAAAGTATTCTTACAATTGCTGTCATCCGTTGCCCGACAAAAAGACCAGTATAAGACAGTTTAAACAACCACAGGGCACCAATCAAGTCAATAGTAAGAAAACTTGGCATAATAAAATTACGAGATGTGGGCACAATAATCAGGTGGTCAGAATAATAATTCTAAAAACAAAAAAAAGGAAAGATTTGAAATTATGATAGTGCATCCATATGAGAAATTCTCTCAGGAACAAGTACATCATCACGGAAATGTATATAGAGAATACATCTCATGCACGGTGAATCTTTTTACGGACTCCACACTGCAGGAGCGACAAACTCCAGTATAGAATAAGCAATAATAAACAAACGAGTTAAAATTCTTGTCGAACTGCGATAAAAAGGTAAAACAAAAAATATATACACCTATCAAAAACATAAAAGATTAAAAAACAAGCAGACAGAGGTAGGGATTGGCCAAGATCATCGACATTAATGTCTTCAAGGGGCCGTGGAAGAGAAACAAAAATGGCTGAGAAATTATTTTAAAATAAGCAATGTATGTTTTGTTGACTTTCGTGAAGAGTTTGATAGTTTTGTACATTCAGGTATGAAAACCAAGCTGCTCAGTATGAATATTGGTACTCTTTTTTATTATATTATTGTTGATATGTATAGAAACTCAACAGCTTGTATTAAAGTTAGATACTTTCTCACAGATTCTATAAAGATCCATTTTAAGGTAAGACAAGGGGTTAATTTGATGGGAGTTCACACTGTCAGTGCTTTAGTTTTTTGTGTTGTCTTGTTGATTTTTAGTTTTGTCTTAGTCAGTGATGTTTGTGGTACCGATTTGTCATTGTCCATGTTTGAATACTAAAATGATTACAATAGCTTTTCAAAATTTCACCTTGGTACTGTTTGAAGGTTAGAGAATTTACACGTACCATGGTTCTCAATTGGTTTTGTCTCAGGGTTAGAAAATGACAATAACCAATTAGTAACCTAATAGATCTTTCAAAACATTTGCCTCACTGACCGTGTGACGGGTGCTGTATACAGGGCAGGACATGCTTACCCTTCCGGAGCACCTGATGTCACTCTTGTTTATTGGGAGTTCATACTGTTAGTGCTTTAGTTTTTTTGTGTTGTATATGTAATGTTCGTGTGTTTTGTGGGCATGTGGTGTCTTTGGTCTTCCGTCTTTTGGTGTTCTTGCTTTTGCCTTCGTCTCTGGACTTTGATTTGTATAATTTTGTGCTTTGTTCCTTCGGTATTCTACTGATGTTGTTTTGAGCCCTTCTCTATTCACAATTTTTATTAATGACTTTCCATCTTGTCTTGGTTCTGCACTAAAAATGGAAAACGCAGATACACCTATTTAGTTATTGGGAAAGACAAGTTAGACATATTTTGTTAAGAACCACACTAATTCAAACAAGAAGTTCACTGAGACTGACGTAATCAAAATGTTAGAATTTTTGATCGACAATATTTTTGTCGAATTCGGAGGTCGTGTTTCCCAACAGACAATAGATTTCTATTGGAATTAACTGTGCGCCGCTTTAAGCTGACCTTTTCCTTTACTCGTACGAGGCCAAGTTTTTACAAGGGCTTACACAAAGAAAATAAAAACATTTAACCCAGTCCTTTAATTTCAGCTTCCGCTACATAGACGGTGTACTCTCTTTAATATTAATAAATTTAAGGAGTATTAACATCAGATCTATCCCAATGAGCTTGAAATTAAGGAAACAACTGATACACCTACTTCAGCTTTGTACCTATATCTCTTAGTGTATATTGAAAAATATGGACGTTTGAAATCTAAGCTATATGACAAGCGTGATGATTTTAATTTCCCAATTGTGAACTTTCCCTTTCTTGGCAGCAATATACTTACCTCTCCAGCCTATGGAGTGTACATTTCACAGTTGATTCATTACTGTCGAGCGTGTAGTTTGTACAGCGATATTTTTTAACAGAGAAAAACACTGTTCAAAAAGCTGCTCAGTCAGGGATTTGTTCAACCTATGTTAATTTCATCCCTCAAGAAATTCTATGGCCGTCATCATAACATCATTGAAAGATATGACGTGTCGATATGCCAAATGAAAGTGGAAATTTTAAGCTAGATTCACGTCTTCCCGGATTTTATATTCCTGGATTTACTTACTTACAGTGTGACGGGTGCTGTTAACAGAGCAGGACGTGCTTACCCTTCCGGAGCACCTGATCTAACTCTCAGTTTCACTGAAGTTCACACTGTGAGTTCCTTTGTTTTGAATCTTGTGATTTCTATCTCTGTGCTTTGTGTCTGTCTTACGTCATTGTTTTCTGTGTCTAACTTCATTGTTTTCTGTGTTCTCATTTTGGCCATGTGTTTGCGCTTCGATTTTTGTAAATTCCACTCCTTTGTTCCTTTGGTTTCTACTGCCGTTGTTTTGTACAAGATTAATTGTTGAATTGTTTAATTTTTGACGATGATCTTATTTTAATATCAACATTTCCGAAAGGTCTTCATCAAAGACTTTTTAAACTTGAAAAGTATTGTTCAGATTGGTGTTTAAAAGTAAATATTAAAAAAAAACAAAAAATATTACTTTCAACAAGGTAGGTAGGAAAATTCACCTTAAATTAATTTTTCAAGGAAATGATATTGAATGTTTGTCATCTTATAAATTTCTGTGCTTCTTGAAGCTTTAATGTTTCCAAGACCGAACCGATAAAGCTTTAAATGCACTTTTGAAGGTAAAGAAAGGTTTTCTTAGTATTGGGCCATCTATTCAAACTTGCATGCATCTTTTTGATCATACAATAAAACCCATTCTTCTATATAATTCTGAAATATGGGGTAGTTTCAATATTTCTTTCGAAACATTATGTAAGGACAATGTTGTTACTGAATAAGTTTTTAAAAGATATTCAATCTGAGAAGCTCCATCTTAAATTTTCAAAATGTGTATTAGTTGTGAACAAAAAAAGGGCAGTTTTTCAGTGTTGTCTGAGCTTTTAAATATCTTTGAGTTTCTGGTCTTCCAAACGTTTAGATTTTATCTGCACTGAAGAGACATAAGTTGTCGAAATGCGCATATGCAGAAAGTAAATTCATAGTAACTTCGGTATTTAGTTTCGTTGGTAGGTTTCCACTGCATTTTGATGTTATAAAATCTTAAATAAGAAATGGGTACCGATTAAAAAACATTGCTTCTAAGTTTTCTTTACTTTAAGATGTATATAATTGCAGTAAATCAATTCATGATAGCAACAAATTTTCATGGTATTCAATGTTGAATAAAAAATTAGATTATTTATGCATTATTCATTTTTGACATTACAAATTTAAACAATTTTTTCATGACTAATCTTTAGTACCTATAAGAATCAAAGCTCCTATGGAGCTGAAACTCGAATTCCCTGGAAATCTACACGTGGCAAAACTTCGTAGCCATCCAAAGAACTGCTGCATAAGTCTGCATGTATTAAGTTAATCCGTAATACGTGAAAATTATCAGACTGTGTGATTTCGTATGCATATTTTACGACAGGATACAGATTAAATGAACATGAGACCATAGCACATATGTTAACTCCAACTGCAATAATTGTAATGAGCTGTATGGCCATTGCGGAAATTAATTCCTCTTCAGCAGCATTAGAACCCAAACATGGGAAATCCATAATTTCAAAATATTTTTAGAATGCATAAAAAACGAAATCCGAACAATCAGTAATATCAAATATAGCTAAGGACAAAACTACGATGGAGGGAGTTAAACCTTAGGTTTTAGAATTTATAAAAATATACTGATAATTTTGATTTTAATTATATATGTAATGTTCGTGTGTATTGTGGGCATGTGATGTCGTTGGTCTCTGTCTTCTGGTGTTCTTGCTTTTTCCTTGTCTTTGGACTTTGATTTGTGTACTCTTGTGCTTTGTTCCTTCGGTATTCTACTGCCGTTGGTTTCTTTAAATTGAACAAAGTGTACACATGAGATATTATCTCATGTACAAAAAAGATACCATATCTAAGGAAAATTTAAAAGCATACATCTCTAACACTGGGAATTGTTTTTCTAACTTCACACTGCATTAAACGACAAACTCCTGTATTAAATATTTTATGAAAGGATACGAAGTAAATGAACATGAGACCAAAAACACATACAACTGCAATAATTTTAATTAACTGTTTTGCTTTTTCGGAAATTAATTCCTCTTCAGCATCACTAGAACCCAAACATAGGAAATTCATAATTTCAAAATATGTTTTAAATGCAGACAATTTCATGGCTTTCGAGTTAAGCAGTGGCATATATCAAAAAACAATTACGAACATATTTCAAGTTTAAACACAATTTTGGTTTTGAAAATTATTTAAAACATATTACGAATTTTGACCTTAGGAGATCGGTTTGTAAACTAAGGGTCTCATCCCATAAATAAATCATTGAAATTGGACTTTACAAAAAAACATTATAAGAATGCTCGTTCCGATTCGACAAAAACATGGCCGCCAACACGGAACATTGTTTAACATTGGCCGTATGGGGAAGTCACATTTTCTTCTCCCCACCTGAAACAACTGAAGCAAATTCAACTTTACTTTTAACGTAAAACACTATTGGTGTAACAAGTTTGCATAGGTTGAATCTAGATTTTTAAATGGGGCTGCCCGAACCGAGAAAAAAGGCATTTGTAAAAATTACCAAACCAAAAAGTATTATATTGTTTTATTAAAATCTCGATAGTCTTTTGTTTACTTTGTGATTGTTTACTGCAACAGTGCTCTTGCGACCAAAAATTAAACAATAAATGCTATCACAGAACCGTGACTGAATAGTACAGTAGAAAAACAGCCATTAGTGAATTACTGAATATGTCATGTGTAAAACTGATAGAAAACAAATTACCAGTAGGATTTTAATATTAAAACCAAAATCAGCTAAGGACAGAGCCATGCGAGAGGTTGATACTCCTTAGTGTTTAACACAATTTAGTAAAATTTAGATATTGCAAGTTTCCAAATGAAATCCGTTAATGAATCAGCATTTAAATACTGGCTACTAATTTGATGAATATCGTAGGGGACTAACAGTCCATCAGGCATCGACCAAGTGGTAATAACTGCTGATTTAGTTTCTGTAGATTCGCATTTCGACAACTTATGTCTCTTCATTTCGGATGATATCAAAATGTTGATACAATCAAAGACTGTTAATTTCACAACATTTGAACGCATCGATTGTAATATAACCTTAAACAAATACACTGTCGAGCTTTGATATGTAGGGCGTAAAGACAATGATGTTTACCTTACACTGTAGAAGCTTTACAATCTCAGGATTGCTGATATCAGGCTGGCGTCTTCAGACACTTGGTCAGCAACACGTCTGGTCAGTCTGAAGTCTTCTGTTATTCTGCACGGACTTTCCCGCTTCACAGTGTCACATAGTAGTAAGCTAGTTCCTCCAGTCCGGGAGCACCATCCAATCCTCGGGATTTTACCATCTGTTGCCATTGGGTACTCGGGTTTTATCGTCCAATTCAAGCGTCATCACGACACTCCTCCCCATTTTCTTTCTGAATGGTGTTGTCGTAGATTAGTCTTCTTTCTAGTCAATTTTCGCAGGTGCTAGATAAACCAGCAAGGTTTGCGAAATTGACCACAAATTCCATTAGTCAGGAGTTCATACAAATAAGTTGATTCCAAAGATTTTGTACAGTTGAGATGAATTCCCTAGGTTTTAGTCCAATACATGTCAGAAGTTTGCATTAGATTCAGATATGATATATTCGTCAAGATAAAATCCAATACCAATTAAAAATATCTGTGACACAACTAGTAACTCCTGTTGCTAGTATACAAATGACTATATATAAACTATGTACAATATATACACAATGAAATGGTCCAGATGATCTTCTTACATGCACTGTACTCAGTCCTCACTTCCTCTCCCCATATATTCTTTTTGCATTGGCTGTTGTTATTCTGAAGATATCTTCAATTGGCATCTGAAGTAGTTTTGAGATGTCCTCTGCAACATAGTTTACAAAATATGGACTGCCAAGTTGATCTATGGTGCGTCAGATTCTAAAACAATGTTTGTAATACTGTTTTCTTTGATGAAGTTGATGGTTTCTGGATACTTTTGAGTGAAGATGAAAGTTTTGATGCCAAATACAATGTTTCTGAAGTGGGAAATGGCCGAAAGATAAATTTCCTGTGGTCCTGTAAAACAATGCCAGTGTATCTTTTGATATGGACTGCAAATATTGGTAAGAGATGTCAGAATCATGTTGTGGCTGATGCGATCACCTCGACAATGAATAACAACAGCCAGTTCATTGTCCTTTGCTATTTCCAGTTGTTTTTCAAAGAATTCAACTTGTTTTTGTATATGAGTGGTTTTATCAGTGGTGTCAATTCCACACTCACCAACAGCAACAGTTCTTGTGGATTTAACCAGGTATTTTAATTTTGATCTGTTTATTGATGAATGAAGTTGTCCTTGAGTTTATGAGTCTAGGATGTATGCCGAAAGGAAATTGAATCTGAGGCTGTTTTCTGAGTTCTGAACGTAGAGTTGAATTTGGCCAGGAGGATGGATAACACTAATTGGCAATGGCAAGAAGAATCTGTGCCTGAAAGGTCTGTGAGGTTCCATGGTCGTCCAACTGGTGAAAACTAGATAAACCAGTATACTTCTCCAGTTGGTCGAGATGGAAGTGAGCATCAACAACCTCCAATCTTCCAGTTAGTTTGGTGGAGAGTGGTCCAACATTTATACCAAAACGATCTTTCCTCTTTTGGAAACGCTGTACCCAGGCGAACTCTTCAGGAAATAGAAAGGATATTGCCAGTTTCAAAACTTTCCAATTTAATAGTGACTGCAAGTTGAAATTTGGAGATCTATTTTTGTATGTTGAAGCCAAAGGTAAATTGTTGAAATGGTTGAAGCAATTAACAAGCTGTTTTTCATCATTGGTGAAGGAGTCTGAAAATTTGATCTTCTTCATTTTGGCCCAATCATTAATTTTGGAAACAAGTCCAATTGGGTAGGTCTCACCAGCTACTCTAGCCAACTCTCTCAACAAACCATTCATGTACTCAACCCAGATCTCTCCATGATCAGCAAATGAAAATCTAGCCAGTTGTTCGTCTTCCAAGTGCTTTTCCTTGAGATGTTTCTCGATGAGTCTGGGCTGTAAGTAGTTTTCTCCACAGACCCAGCAAGCTGTCTGGGGAAAAACATACCAAGGAAGGTGCTGTTTCAAAGTGTGACGCTTCTGATGGTCCCAGCGTTCTTCACATAAAAAGCACAAAATCCATCTACCTTTTATTTGCCTCTCCTCCTCATAGTTCAATTCTTCATCTGGTTGATTTAGTCTCTCCAATTCTTTCAGACTTTGCTTATAGCTGACCATTCTTTATTAAAAATAACTGTAAATAAATTAAAATAAAGAAAATATATACATTAATTACAATGTACTCCAGGTCCAGTAATCCATTATATAATCCTGCGAAAATTTTGGTGGTTTTCTGATTCGCCCACCTCGGTGCAAATGTTCAATTGTTGTAGATTGATCAGTCATTGACTGAGACTCCGAATCATCATTATCTAAGTCATATATAAAAGTTTCATCTAGGTCATCTACTCCTTCAAAATTCAAATCTGTTATTGTGATTGGAACATTTGCATTTGCAGGTGCAGTCTCTTGAGAGCTAGATTTACCAGCATAATTCAAGGGACTGAACTCTGTATTGTCTGATGAAGGGGTGTTTTCCACACTGTAAGAACTAGATAAACCAGCATGACTTACAATCCGGTCCAACTCTCCTTCCTCAGTATCAGATGTGGATTCTTCCTTAACATCATTAAATAAATTAGAAATGTCCTGCAGGCTGCTCTCTTCGTCTTGATCATCAGGTAAGTCCTCTGATTGCCCAGTTGGTTGATTTTGTAGGACACCATGTCTCATATATTTAATCCACTGAGGCAAGTTTCTGTCGTTGCAAAGCTTAAGTTGATCGTGGTGGATTATAAGTTCTTTCTTTCTTGTTTTGATTTTGTATAGCATGGGTGATAAAACTTTTACTACTAGGTATGGACCCTGCCATGGAGATCTTAATTTTTTACTTTGTCCTATTCTTGTCGTTGAGTCGATTCTGTAAACCACATCTCCAACATTATATGATTTTTGGTGGAGTTTTACATCATAATCTTTCTTTTGTCGAAGTTGTGCAGCTTGTAAATTATTTCTGGCTATTTGGTGCACTTCTTCCAGTGTTTTAATTAGATCTTTAACATGTTGTGAGGGTTCTTCTGTCTGTAAGTTGATTTCTGTTGTTCCCATGAGTAAATCTACGGGTTGTATCACTTCCCTTCCCAGCATCATTTTGTTTGGGGTAAAACCAGTATTTATATTTTCTGTTGATCTTATGGCTCCTGCCAATAACTGAAGGTGTTCATCCCAGCGTTTTTGTCTGCTTTTCATATAACATCTAATAGCTTGTAAAATAACGGTGTTATATCTTTCCACTTGCCCGTTTGAACATGGTCTATATGGTGTTGTCCTGGTTTTAGCTATTTCCAGGAGATTGCAGAGTTCTTGGAAAAGATTGCTGTCAAAATTCCTCCCCTGGTCTGTATGGATCTGTAAAGGGCAGCCAAAACGGGAAATAAAGTTGTAGACTGTTGTTTTAGCGACTGTTTTTGTATTTTGGTTTGGCAGAGGGAAAAATTCAACCCATTTTGAAAATTGGTCTATGATAGCCAAAATATACTTATTTCCAGACTGACTCTCTGTTAGTGGTCCTAAGATGTCCATATGGACCCTTTCCATTACTGCACCAGCATGGTATTGTCCCAAGGCACCTTTAGCTTTTTTGTTTGGCTTCTTGTTGATATTACAAATTCTACAGGTTTTTACATATAGAACTGCATCTTTATTCAAACCATACCAAATAAATCTTTGTTTCAATCTGTTGATGGTCTTATTTTGTCCGAGATGTCCAGATGATTTAAGGTCATGGCAATTTTTTAATATTTCTTCTTTCAGCGAGGCTGGGACAATGAGCAAGGTTTTAGGTTCAACAGGATCGAGCCACTTATAAAACAGACAGTCTTTCAGAACAAATATTTGTGACTTACCATTCCACCATTGCTTTAAAGCAGGACTGCTGAGTTGTAGTTCATGCTCAGTTGGTTGTTCTACAGTAATCCAATGCCACAATTGTTGTAAATCAGGGTCTGTTTTCTGTTGTAACCCAATTTCTTCAAAAGTAAGGCTTTCTGTCCAATTTGAGGGTCCAATATCTGTATGACTTAACTGTTGTGTGACACTGCGTACTAAAACGTCGTCCACATCTATTTCAAATCTTCGCCAGGTTCTGTGAGCTCTACTACAGTAAGCGCATCCTTTAAAGGGCAAATTTTTCAAATGGGCACCAGCATAATAGCAGTCACAGGGTTCAACTTCATCTGGTATTCTCGAGAGGCAATCAACATTCACATGTTTTTTCCCTGGACGATGCTGTATCACCATGTCATACTGTGACAGCTCTTCTAGCCACCTGGCTAGCTGCCCCTCTATGAATTTGAACCTGAGTAGCCAAGTTAGGCTGTTATGATCTGTCCTAACCACAAATTGGCGACCTAAGAGATAATTTCTAAACTGACGAGTAAATGTTACTGCAGCTAAGAGCTCTTTTCTTGTGGTACAGTACCTTCTTTGTTGTGGAGTCAGGATTCTACTAGTATAGCAGACGACATACTCTTTCCCATCATGTACTTGTAGTAATTCTGCACCTATGGCTGTCTGATGCATCCGTATCTAGGATGAAAGGTTCTTCTGGGAATGGATAGGCCAATGTGTCAGCATTGATTAAAGCATTTTGAATTTTATTGAAGGCTTGTTGGTGGTTTTCATTCCATTTAAATTTGATGTTTTTCCTGGTTAATTCATGTAGCGGTTCAGAGATCTTTGAAAAGTCTTTAATGTGGTCTGTATGGTAGTTTGCAAATCCTAAAAATGATTCGACGTCTTTTCTGTTTGACCGAATAGGCCATTTTAAGATTGTATTACGGCTTTCTGGATTCACGGAAATACCATTTTCATTTACCAGCTTTCCTAAAAATAGAACTTCTGTATTGTCACAATTAGTGTATAGTCATGTCAAACATGGAGACATTCCGAACGCACCGTGTGTATTTCAAATAATTGCTTTCGTTTCCCTATTCCACCTTTCACTCAGATAAATCGTAGTTAGAACGTATATGAATGTCCAGATATTGTTTGGAATTTGGACCCTAGTTCAACAACAGTGTAAGTCTTATATTATATTTTTATTATATTTGGATGAAGACTAATCCGTTTAACGTTACTACACAACAGTTTATTGTGAATATCAGCTCTAGACGTTAATTACATAATTTGCTATAACTATCGATTTTTACGGAATGTTCATCTCACACAGAAACGTACAACTGTTGATTATAATTATATTTACAACTTTCAACAAAGTATTTAAAGTTTTTATGTATTATTTCCGTCTACAAGAGGAAGATAAACAACCGATATTCAGTTGCATAATTCGTATAAATATAGCATGTACGGCAAGCAATTAGTGACATTTAAATACATCCAGATATAATTATGGAACACATATTCCGCGTGTTACAGCAATTCAACTGTATTCTTCCGTGACTATACCGGAACTCCATGTATAATATTATACACAGACACACGTCATATTTGTGTTTATTTATGCAAATTATTGTGTATTTAAATATGTTGATATTCTACTTATAATTACGGTAGCCTAAGATGACTATAAATTCTCATTATTTTGGACACATAACTTATGATTGTTAATTATTGTATTTT
>MJUU01027447.1:0-61744 GCA_002080025.1 Modiolus philippinarum
CCATTTAACTATTTTTTCACATTCTTCAGTAGTATTTTATGTTTTTTTAGAATAAATTACACCATTCTGTAGCATCAAGTGGGAAATAAAGGCACAAAACCTCACGGATACTTCTTAACGTGGACCATGTAACACAAATGTAGATAATTTAACGTGCACATTCGGTATAAAAAATTATTATGATTCTCTTCGGTCCAATGTCAGACAATATGCAATTATGTTCCGGCTCCATCAAAAAAGATATAAACTTCTGGATAACCATCATATAGCCATTTTACTGAGTCTAATTCAAATTGAACAGTCAAGTACTTTCAGAAGATGAAATTTCAATGCGTTATTGTTGATTTTAGAAATATAACAATTTTTCCGCACATTGAAAAAGCTATGGACCTACATGATAAGGTCATGACTAGGTTTGATGCTATATAATCCAACGTTAAACTATATTTGTTGTTATCGGTAACCCTAGGTGAGGTACTGACCTGCTGGAAATATTTATAGAAGGATTTTAAGGACAATCGTAATAATTATGAGAAGAAAGGAAATGGGGTAAATGTCAAGGAGACAACATCCCCTATCTAGGTCAAAACGACCAAAAACAAAATATTTAGGGGTCACCATATGGTCTTCAACACAGTGAGAACCTCACACCATATAGTTAGCCCTAAATAGCCCAAAACGGTAAAAAAAGTGAATAAATCAATGGAAACAAACCACATCCAATAACCCAAATATCAAGAAACTAAAATTTTATAAGAAGACAAGGACAAGCCAATGACCAACATATTCCTGACTTAGGACAGGCGCAAAAATTGCGTTGGGGTTGTTGTTTTAATAGTACAAACAGTTCCACAAAAGATCCGTGAATACCTTTTTCAAATGTATAGTATATGTTCTTCACTAAAAGTCATCTTTGAATTTGGTACTACTCCATTTTAGAGAGACTATATAAAGAATCGTGTGACAAAGCTTGGATCTTATAGGACTAGTAGTTTCATAGATCAGTATTTCAAGTGCTTTCTGCATGTCCAAATAGGAAAATATATACCACACTGTTGGCGAGTTTTTGAAAGTACAAACAGTTGATACCTTTTTATGTCGACAATAAAAAGGACTTTTGAGACAAAGTATGGGTCTACCTGAACTAGTAGATACAGTTTTGATTTTTAATGGGTTTTCATGAAGTAAAAAACAGCATTCAGTTCAATTTTGGTCCATTGGTAAATTATATTTCCCGCTGGTGGCAATCTTGGAAAGGTAATGACCGAGAATATGTTTTGTTCTGTTTTGATTATCACTTTTAGAGACAAATTTCGAATGCGTTTTCCTAAGGGTTTATTGTTTAATTAAGTTCTCTGTATCAACCAATGCCAGACATAACTTTTATAATGGACTAAATTTGCTTCTAATCGGAATTATTGCTTTAGAAATCGTTGTATGAAAAATTTACGACAAGCGACAACAAAAAGCGAAAGTTCAATTGAGTAAAATCAGAAGAATTTTTCGCGTCCGATGATGTTTTTGCTATTTTTTTTTTGTCTGCATCAATTAAGCTTGGACTCGCGACGATTGATTTTTTTCGATATTTTGTACTCTCCAGGAGATCACTAGAATTATTTGGTTTACAGCATTGGATAGGTAATGTCTTATTATTTAGCTTAGCACTTACCAAGATATATGAATTTTTGAAAGATATCATGTAATGTATCTTCATTAAATATATCCATTTGGGAGTTTTCATTGGTCGCATCAACCACTAATGCATCAAATCTTTTCCCAGCAACAAAATTTCCAACCAAGTCTCCCAAACCAAGTGCTTAAATATAAAGAAAAGTAGAGGTGATTTCCATCATATATAATTCATTTTTATGTTGTATAACGATATATAAGATATTGCAATGCAATAATCGAGGAACAGGTACATTAAGATATTGAAAGTTTTTTGGTTCTGCGGTTTTACTGTAAACGTGGAAATTTTCGCGTGGGGTAATTTTTGCCTATTTTGCGTTTGGTATATTTACGCGAATATAACTCCCACGCGAATACTTTTAATAACAAACGTTTAACTATCAAAATTTGAAGATCCGCAAATATCATTACCACGCGAAAGGTTGTGGTATGACACTTCGTGAAATCAACTCTCCCCCTGCGAAATAAACCGAGTTTACAGTAATTATATAAAAAAATGACGTCCCTTATTTTAGTGTTGCCGTTTCTATTTATGTTACTGTAAACAAAAATTATGTGTACCTTATGCTAAACGTAATAACAGAATGGCAATCACGCATGAAAATATTAAGGTGGATTTCACTGTTGCAATGCGTAATCTAATCGTGCATTAGAAAAATAATGAGTCTGATACGGGGAAGGGTAGATTTTCTGACCGCAACAGCTATTTGACGGTTTTCCTCTGTGACGTCATAATTGAATGAAAAATGTGAAACGTCCTATTTCGTTTACCTTGCCGCACAGTAACCCCCTTTTCCCGTAAATAATATTTATTCGTGAATCTTTGCAAAATATCTCCAATAAAAACATAATGACATATATCTTTGTTCATGTAACCAATAAATTCCACAATCAACTATCTGTTCACTAAAACACATCAAATCCTCATAGGTTAAATAATAATTTCTAGTAGCCTAAATATTGTTTTTCCATACTTTCCCCACGTGTATTCTATGTTAATTTAGGCGAAAAACGGCAAAAATGAGCAAATCTTGACCTCTTTCTATCAAAAGCAAGGGTGATGGCCCATGCTTTTTATTACAGATTCTCGTAAGTAGGATTGGTTCTTCAATTGTGCTCACTTACAGTTTTTTTAACACTTTTTAATTTTATGGTCTTCCAAACGTTTCATCTGCACTTAAGAGACATAAATTGTCAAAACGTGCATATGCAGAAATAAATTCACAGTAACTTCGATATTTAGTGTTTATTTACAAAAATAACCTCATGAAAATAAATACTACTGTCTATCTTCTTTAAAAGGAAATAAAACAATGAATAAAACCCAGAATACAGATGGGTGCAGACGCAACGTTCAAAAAAGTGCACTTAAAGTGAACTTGAAGTTCACTTTTCAAGTGCACTTCGCGTTCTCTTAGCTGTCGTGAAGTTCACTTTTTTGGAATAGGTAGCAATTCCATGACAGGTATTATCGCAATCACTAGTGAACTTGAAAGCTGTCGCGAGGATCACTACTTAAAACGAGGTTATTTTATATATATATATATATATATATATATATATATATATATAGTATAAATATATAGTTAGATCACATTTTAAGCCATAACTGAGGTAATAAAAATATATTTCCACGAAGCGTTCTTTTGGATTGGCAAATGCCAAAAAAATACCAATGCAGTTATACATAAAATCAGAGATGTCCCTGATAAAATATTGTTAAATATAAAACATGTCAGATTATATTTTCCCGCAACCAAAATGAAAACTTACGTGTAGAATTATAAGAACGTGTTTGTATTCCAATTGCAATAAGCATTAACATATAATATCTCCAACTTTTTAAGTCATTTTTGACAAAAGATGCATAGATTTGGTATCGCGAGAAAGGAATTAGCTAAAATGCAAAATATTTCAGTCTTATAAGGTAATTTTGGAAAAAATAAATATAAATGTTGTGTCGCGACAATTGAAATAGGCACCAACATATAATATCTCCCACTTTTGGATTCATTTTTAACAAATCACTAAATACCGAAGTTACTGTGAATTTTGATGAATAAAGGATGAATAAATTTTTTATTGCGAGAAAGGAAAAAAAATTTAAAATGCAAAATATTTCAGTCTTTTAAGGTAATTTGGGGAAAAATACATATTAATGTTGTGTCGCGACAATTGAAATAAGAACCAACATATAATATATCCCACTTTTGGATTCATTTTTGACAAAAGATGCATAAATTTGGTATTGCTAGAAAGGAAAATAGCTAAAATGCAAAATTTTTCAATCTTATAAGATATTTTTGGGAAAATTACATATAAATGTTGTGTCGCAACAATTGAAGTAAGCAATATCATATAATATCTCCCACTTTTGAATTCATTTTTGACAAAAGATGCATAAATTTTGTATCGCGAGAAAGGAAAATATCTATAATGCAAAATATTTCAGTTTTATATGGTAATTTGGATAAAAATACATATAAATGTTGTGTCACAACAATTGAAATAAGCACCGACATATAATATCTCCCACTTCTGAGGTAATTTTTGACAAAAGATGCATAAATTTGGTATCGCGAGAAAGGAAAAAAGCTAAAATGCAAAATATTTCATTCATATAGGGTAATTTAGGAAAAAATACCTGTAAATGTTGTGTCGCGACAATTGATATAAGCACCAACATATACTATCTCCCACTTTTGGAATCATTTTTAAAAAGATGCATAAATTTGGTATTGCGAGAAAGGAAAAAAAAACTAAATTGCAAAACATTTCAGTTTTATATGGTAATTTGGGAAAAAATACATATAAATGTTGTGTCACAACAATTGAAATAAGCACCGACATATATTATCCCCCACTTTTGAGGTCATTTTTTTTTACAAAGAATTTATAGATTTGGTATCGCGAGAAAGGAAAAAAGATGAATGCAAAATCTTTCAATCTTACAAAGTAAATGTTGAGGTACGACAACTGAAATAAGCACCGACATATAATATCTCCCACTTTTGAGGTCATTTTTAACAAAAGATGTATAAATTTGGTGTCGCGAGAAAGGAAAAAAGCTAAAAAGCAAAATATTTCAATCTTACAAGGAAAATGTTGTGTAACGGCAATTGAAATAAGCACCAACATATAATATCTCCCACTTTTGAGGTAATTTTGACAAAAAATGTATGAATTTGGTATCGCGAGAAAGGAAAAAAGCAGAAATGCAAAATATTTCAATCTTTTAAGGTAATTTTGGGAAAAATACGTATAAATGTTGTATGGGGACAATTGAAATAAGCACCAGCATATAATATCTCCCACTTTTGGATTCATTTTTGACAAAAGATTTATAAATTTGGTGTTGCGAGAAAGGAAAAATTAAAAATGCAAAATATTTCAGTCCTTAAAATTTTGGGAAAATACATATTAATGTTGTGTCGCGACAATTGAAATAAGCACCAACATATAATATCTCCCACTTTTGGATTCATTTTAACAAAAGGTGTATAAATTTGGTATCGCGAGAAAGGAAAAATGCTAAAATGCAAAATATTTCAATCTTTTAAGGTAATTTTATGAGACATAATATAAATGTTGTGTCTTGACAATTGAAATTGGCACTGACAAATAATATCTCCCACTTTTAAGGTCATTTTTGACATAGTTTTTTTTTTTTTTTTAAATTACATATGAATTTAATCTGGGACTAGTATAAGTCCCAGATTGAATGTCTCCAGCATGAACATAGGCCTCGATAAAATACCCTTTTTTTAAAGATTTATTAAAAATATAATGTGACATGGAATGTATAAATAAAACACATAATTTATAATGGCATTTTGGTTTAAATTTATCATCAAAAATAAATTAAAAAGAGAATGAAGTCGTGGAGTTTTCATGCGTTTTGCTTAAAGTTAATTTCGTCATATTAATATCACGTGTTCTGAACTGACCAATCGTTAAGAGCAATCCAAAGCTGCCACCAAGTTCACTTCAAGTGCACTTTGCGATCACTCGCGATCGCATCTTTTTTTCAAGTGCATTTGAAAGTGGTCGCAAGTTCACTCTAGGCTGTCATGGAATCACTTTCAAGTGCACACGAAGTGCACGCGAGGAACGCTTTTGGAGTGCACTTTGATGGAATGTTGCATCAGCACCCAACTGTATCTAATTTGGGTTTCGAAAGCTCCGAAAACGCACGTTCACATATACATAATGCATAATTATTGATAAAAAAAATAAAAGATTTTAAGGCGTATTTATTGTCTTGCGAACTCTTTTCCCAGCGTTTTGTCAACTTAGCTCAATAACAGTCTCTTACACTTGTACAGATACGTACAATGTTCGATCATTGACGTAATTACCACTATATTTGACGGTCATATTTTTTAATTTGACCAATTCTTAAAATGATTCTATGTAGTGAAGATATATTATTTAATAGATTTGGAGTTTATCACCAATCTTATAATCAATATGTCGTATAATAATTTTTTTTCACCTGCTTTGTGAAGAGTTCACGTTGAACAGTCCATGTTTATACTTCAAGAACAGCTGATGATCCTGCTAGGTTTTTGTGGGCGTCCACACTGCTAGCGTTTTATCATTTTTGATATCTTGTAAATTGTTTTCATTGTTTTGTCTTTGATATATTGTGGCTTTTATGTACCATCTCAAACCCTTACTTTTTTCACCGAACTGCAACCTGGAAATAACAACTTACCTACACTTTTTATATTGTCATTGCAACCGTATGGTATATCAGTCCCCAATTCTTTGATCCAGTATGCCTCTCTTTTTAGGCGGAAAGGTTTCAAAAGTACAAAAAATCCCAGAGCTTGGCAAAAGCGACAAAACAGATAAACAAAAACAAACCAAAGACATGGAACAGAAATGACAAATTTTGCATTGGTATCCATTGCAATGAACTCTAATATCTAGAATACTTATGATACCCTACCAGGCCTTTCTTATTGTTTGAATATCTTAGCTTAATACGACAATATTCCTGTTAAGTATATAAAGCTGTCGACAATCCTGAAAATTTAAGCCGAGAATGATCAAAAAGCATATATTACAGTGAAAAAGGATCGCATTCTTGACCCTTCTTTTGACTTTACTTTTATGAAAGTATTACCATTATCTTGGAAATGGTCTACAATGCTCGAAATAAACCTCATAAAAAGTAATATTTGGAATGTATTAATTTCATAAAAGGGTGTGATAAAAGCATATTCCAGGTTTTTTAAATGCACAAAATGGCTGCAATGCGTACCATTGGAACGGAAGTAAAAACAAAAAAACAAGCAAAAAAATTTGTAATCCAGGGGTTTAGTTCATCATAAAAAAATCAGCTATATCTGTGACCTGACATTTCAAAGTATCATGATGCTCAAAGAAACAAAGTAAAGAGTATAGCAAACCTTGTTGTTGACTATCAGAAATATACTGCAAAGTTTATTAACTAAACGATTGTATCAATGAACAACTTTATAACATTCACAGACATATAATATAAGCAACTAGATTTCTAAGACAACCAAACTGACAAAAATATAGAGAAAAATCACTATTAACATATTACAATTAATGAAGGAAAGATAACAGGAAACACTTACAATGGCCGAAAATTACAATCACATACCGGCATTAGCAACAGCTAGCGGTAGGGTTTAACCGGTTTATGGGTACCCAACCCCCCTTTCTCTATCCCGTTTTCCTATAGTCTAATAAACATACAAATAAAACCAAATATAGGTAGACCAGTAACTCCAGAACCACAATCTTGAAAAGGGAACGAATAAGACAAAATATAATTTAGCAAGATGGGTCAAGGAGTGCTCCTCACTTAAGCTGCCGGCTAGCTCAAGAAGTCGAGTCTGCTGTAAACCTGTTTATCTGGAAGGATTGTATAAAGTGTCGAAAAATGATGACAGTGAATAGACAAAACTATCCTTTTTTTGCATTGATTTTAGTTTATGTAAAACTTCAATGGAATATTTTAAACTCCAAAAAGTAATGTAAACTTTTTTTAAAAAGGCTAGGCTCTTTTTAGCTTTCAATCAATTGACATTGTCTTTATATATGAGAAAGAAAAGAAATGAGGTAAATGTCAAGGAGACAACGTCCCATCGCCAAGTCAAAACAACCAAAAACAAAGCATATACACTTTTTACAATGATGAACAGAGACTTGTTCTTCTTAAGAAAAAAAACACTCCAAAACTTAAACCATTGCTTGGGTTTGTGAAAACACCTGCGTGTTGTACACATAAAGATCTGATAACTATGTGAACTAAAGAAATTGTAACTCTGTGAACAAAACCAAATTAATATGCGATGAATAAAAGCTACACGACCTCTATTATAGAACTTACAATGTTTTAATGGCGTGTAACTGGTGCGTATCATAATGATATGACTTAAAATTATATAAAAAAGCTCCATTGCTAACTACAAAAGGTGATGGTTCAAATTTAAACTTTCAAATTTATGGTCAATCTTTGCATTTTTCTTCAAAGTTGATACCAAATATTTAATTTAAACATTATTGAATTCAATATTTCAAACATAAAAATATTTAAAATTCCATTTCATTTCAGAAATTATGTGTTATGTCTAAAACAAAAATTAAAGTGCAGATAATCCTGACTCTTTGCAATCAAGGTCAGGCTCACCGTCACAAATGCATTGCATCTCTTTTTTCAATAGGTAATATTTGTGATTGAACTGTTAGGAATGAACGTTTAAAACATCAATACATCAGGAAAACATCATCTTTCTTTAAGAAACACGAATAAATTGCCATAATTGCAATTATTCACCAAGTCGGAATCGCGGATAGGTTTTAGCATCTGTTGTGAATCGTGAATCGTTGAAACGTTTTTCAGCATGACGATAACAAACACATTCACGAGCGTAATACTAGCATAGCACCATTTACGAGTAAACCCGAAACTTAGCGATCCAACAGGAAGTTTGACCAAAATTAAGACCGCTTCTCGGGAGAAGCGACAACCAGCATAACTTCCATAATGTTTTTCGTACAGAGCAAATGTACAGTCCGGTTTGATGAAAGCCGCTCTTTTGCGAACTTTAACCTATAAAGTTTCTTTTCTTATCTGCGAAATACAGACATTAAAACGATCTGTCAACTCATTGTATCATTAAAGTCAGTGGTGGCAATTGCATGAGTTGTTGAACAGACTGTCGGTGAAGAAATTTTTAATGCAGTTATTTCGGTTAGTTTATAAAACGGCCTTTCGAATTACTGGCCAGACATAAGTGAATGGTAGTAATATGTACACATGATGTCAGGATCCTAGAAATATTGTCGCTTCAAAACGAAGAGTTGAATTTTGAATGGCAGAAATCATCCAGCTTGTTGTAAAGATCTGTTTTCAGACATCCACAGATGTCAATATAGGGATTAAAGTGAAGGTAAGGTAAATCAATGAGCCATTAGTTCAGTTTGGGACATTAGAAATGAAATAAACCTGAATAACTTTATTCGCAAGGCCTAAAGAATAAATACATATCTTCCATAAAACAGAAAAGTATAATAAAATTTGAAAGCACTAAATATTATCTCAAAAGAAAGAATGCTTATAAAAGATATTCCTTAGTTAATATGTAGAGTCTTCAGTCTCGGGTTCACCAATTCAAAACAACTCAAATCGACCACTTAACCAATAATGAACACAACAGATAAATGAATACAATAGAAAAAAGAATATCTGATTGATTTCAAACCGAACCTTTAATTGAAAAAAAAAACATCGTCGATTTGGATTACAACCCTGAAAATAAATAAAAGACCTTTTTTCAGATTTTGCAATTATATAAGCCTGTTTTCTAATGAATTACAGAATATATCCGCCAAACGATGCAAATATCATCAATTTTTCTCCTGCAACACTTTTCCTCAAAATTCGACATACATGTTGCCACTTAATTTAGATAAAATGGAGAGGCTAACTTTTTTCTTCTTTTATAATGAAAACAGATATTTTAATGTTCAGGGCAACTAAGCTTTTTTAAAAAAAAATATCATTTCGGAATAGTAAAATTAAAAATTGTTCCTGGACATGCGATGACAAGATTAAGGCACTGAATCTTTTGTTAGACAACATTTTTGTTCATTTCCGTAACATCGTCTATCAACAGGTCATTGGAATTCCCATGGGTACAATGGGTTAAATCAGCTTTTGGATTGAATGACCTGACGATTTTACAATTATCCTGGCCTCTTACTGATAATGCCGATGTCTACTGAAATCCATGATGATTCTTTTTCAAACCCTTCGGGAAGTTTTGAATTTGATTATATTCCGTAGTGCGACAGTGTTTTACCAGCAGACTGGGCTCCTTGAACTAGCCGGCAGTTTAGCGGCGAGCACTCCTCGACTCATCTTTTTAAATAACGTTTTGTTTATTCTTTTCTTTTCAAGATTTGGTCTTAGAGTTAGTGGTCTACCTGTATTGGGTTTTATTTGTATGTTTATTATACTATAGGGAAACGGGATGGAGAAAGGGGATGTTTTGGTACCAATAAACTGGTTTAACCCTACCGCTGGCTGTTGCTAAAAGCCGGCTATCCCGAGTTCCTATCGTTATCTATGTTTGTTTTGGTTGATTGTGACATGTGATTGAAGTGTTCGGCCATTGCAAGTGTTTCATGTTATCTTTCCTTTATTAATCGACTGTATATACAAGAGCAATCAGTAAGTTTGTTGTTCTTATAGATTTATAAGTTAGCCTTGCCGACACCTTTACCTGTTACAAGATAAAGTTTATAAACAAAATAATACCATCAGACCTTTTTGCTTGGTTATGTATCACATCCGCATATGAGATGAAGTACGCATCAAATGATACTTAGAAATATGAATCATTCGACGGTTCTGAAATTATAGAAACGTGTATTCAAATATATACCCTTTGCTCCTCCTAGAGTAGCCATTTTGAAAGCCTCTCTATGCGTTATTGGGTTTCTCCCAGATGACATTGATAGAACATTGGAGACGTGTAAGCTACATCGTATTGTATCTTGAATAGAAGTACTGTAACCTCCGGAACAATCTGTAAACAAAGAAATCGATAGGCTCTCAATAGCCTATATCTAGAATATCGCTCATCAAGAAAATGGCCAATACATAGAGTCATGATAAAGGTTCTCATTTTTAAATTATGTGAAGACACCTCGATATTCTAAGGTGTAACGTTAAAGACACATTAAGTAAATTTTATTTCCACTAGTCCATTGGTTTTATAGGAAAAAATCCTTGAATGTCCATTCAATAGGTTCCAATGCTAACAATATCCTATGCTTGCGGTCGTTTTAGATGAGTGATCCGCTTCGAAGTAAAAACACCTGATTTTTACATCATACTTTGTATCATTCATAATATATTTGGTTTAAATGCATTCTTGAGTTCTCTAGATTTATGCAGCTATAAGAAGGATGGATTGATAAAGAAACAGCACTTGCTCGTGGCACCAAATACGCAACATAAATAAAATGTTTGGTGTAAATTTATTCAGAGGTTCTCTAAAAAGTCGTTTGTATGCATTTTTTTCCGGTACAATGTTTAATTCAGTTGACCACTGGCGACCAAATGGGACGAGCTATCAACACAAAAGCCAAATGATTTTGTAGGCATATGATCAAATGTTAAAATTATATCATCTGTTGGCAGCCATGTTGTTTTTAAGAACATTTTATCTTCATCTTAAAAGAATCATTTATGCCAAGATGGCCAAAATTAAATTAAGTTCACCTCCTTTGACTGTTGGGTGACGGGTTGGATCTTAAGTTGCAAGATATGGTAAGCACAGAATAAAATAATCATGCCATGTTTAGTTCCATCTAATTATTTTTTTTTATTTTTATTTCTATTAATTATTATCATTTTTATTTTTTAGACACTAAGCACTGTTCTATAAGGTCCAATGGAGATATTAACTTCCCTTCTGTCGGCCATGTTGGATGGCGTATCTGCACTTAAGTAACATAACTTAGTCAACATCTCATAAGTATCATTCAAATTAAGCGGTTCTCATGAATTAGTTGAAATTGTTCAGAGAAAAAGTTAACATGATTGCTAAAGTTTACCCTTACCAGATGACATGAAAAAGCAGATTGTTTCTAAAATTGTATAACTACATGTATCAGGAAGTGAATCGTGTAAAATTTGTCATTGAACATGAAGACGAAAGTCATGTTTTGATAAAAATGTATGCTTGATTGTTTGCTTTTTTTGTCGTTATTTTCGTTCATGTTAATTTTTGTGTTTTTTCATCTTGTTTTTATTTTTGTTTGTCCGTTTTGATTTGTGTTTGTTTTTAGGTTTTATTTATTTTTTTTTTAATTTTTCTTTGTTTTTTGTTTTGTGTTTTCTTTTTTGTGATTACAAATACTATTGAAAAGGTGCAATTTAGTAAACTCATGAAAAAGTTGCTTAGTATATATCGTTTTTAGCAAATAAGAGTTTAAGTTTGGCAAGAAAATAACTCCTATTAATTTTTCGTTTACTAATTGAATTATTGGTTATTTGTTCTCTATCAGCTTTTACACATATTTCGGTATGTTGATTTTAAAACGTTTTGATTGAATTTGCATTGATGAGTCTTCAGTTGTCGAAATGCGCATACGCGATGTAAATTAATTCTGTGTCATTTTTTTTCTTTTTTTTATGTTGTTGTTGTTATTCAACACCATCAATATGTATCAAAGACGGAATTTGAGAAAATTAATAGGATTAACAAACTTATACTTACAGAACGATCGTTAATTTAGATGTATAATTAAAAATCAATACGTTAAAATCAAGATTGGAATGTGTCTCCCTTGCAGTTCAAGATCACCCGTGCAAGGGAAGTATGCTATGTGTATATTTCAGCTATTATGTTGTTTCGAGAATTTTCATAGAACCATTCTTCCTAATTTTTGCATTTTGTAAACATGTATTGTATTTCCAAACTGTTATTATTATACTTTACTATAGAAACTATTGTAAACATAATATTGATATTTCTACAGGTAATAGCGTGTAAGCAAAAAAACTGTTCGGGAAAGTGCACGTAGGCAAAAAAACTAATTTGAATAAGGCGCGCTTTAGCACGTCGAACAAATAACTAGTTATGTACCTTGTCGTCAATGACGTCAGTGTAAGCGTTAATAAACATGGATGTCAATCGGTTCGGTGGCAGCACAGATAGGGAAATTGCAGCGATTCCAGATGAAAAAACACCATAAATCCTTATCATTCGTACAGCAGAATGCTCTTTTTACAGATAAAAGCCCCAGATCGAGTTCGATAGTTACAGTATTGAGGAATTTGCAAATCTCATAACGATTTTTTAGTGGATATCCAGCACAGGAACTTGCTCAAGTTCTAGAAAAAGAAACATTTTTTAACTATCAACTGCAGATTTCTCCGATATTCATTTTAATAGTTCATTAATCTGTTTTCTTCCAGAAAGGGAGAAAGTACCTGTGATGAAAGCCAATACTAACGCATGATCCAGTATTAAAATCATTCGTTTTGGTTTTTTTAGACATTTTTCAAATTATTTAGATATTGATATAATCAAACATCCCTTTTCAGTTTTTAGTTCAGTATAATAATACAGTAATGGCCTTTAATTGACTTCAGATAATGTCTAAAATTATTTAATCTCTTAAATGTTATTTTTCCTGGGTCCTACGGATCTCGAAAAAATAACATTTTCTTGATTAAATAATTATGGATATTATCCACAATTAAAAGCCATAATTGTAGATAGTACCCAAATCAAACTATTTTATTTCCCTTAAAATCGAATTGATCAGTGTCCATTGTTTGTCAATATGTTGTAATTCTCCACACGGGCAACGGATGACAGAGATTGCTAGCTTAAGTTATATGTCTTGGCAATCCCGCATCCCTGACAAAAAAAAAAAAAAAAAAAAAAAAAAAAAAAACAAACAAAGAAAAAAAAAGAAAAAAAATGTAGCACTTTTCTCATCTAGGAATGATTTCCAATCAACACGTTGCTAGTGCTGTCTTGAACTAACCTTGAGGTAACAAAATACCGAAGTTACTGTATGAGCCATCTCATTGATGAATGGCTAATGGTAAGATCAAGATGAAGAAAAACAATAAAAACCGGGTTTCAATTGCTTGGCTTTCCCATTAATTTATCGAGAATTTGTCTAATGTGCATTTACTATATTACTATACATGTATATCCTTTCATTGTTTTTTTTTTTAATATTCAAAATTTGACAAAAATACGGAAAAATTAAAAAGAAAGTAAATGAAGAAATAGGTAGGTGACATATCTTACGTCCCCATTAATAGTTGGAATTTCTGTTCATCAGTAACATAAAATTTATAAAGAATAAAAAAATTAGAAAATTTACCAAATTTAAATTAATTGAATATAATAATAATCCAATAAGTTAAAATATTTACTTAAATATAGATAAATTTTTAAAAATATCAGAATGCTTTACAAAATAAGTAAAAGTTGAAGCTATTTGGAAATTATTAAAATGGAAAAAATGTATTCAGAAACGTATTTGGTATATTTGGCATGAAAGAATATAAAATACAAGACTTTAAGCAAAAAAAAATGTAAAAAAAAATGTTAGAATGACATTACAATGAAATTAATTGAACGAATGTACAAGACTAATCTTTGATATTTTAGAAAAATCTGAAGAGGAGGAGATAGCAGGTCTTCTAACCCTGTTAGACTTTGAAAAAGCCTTTGACTCACTTGAATGGTCTTTTATTGATAGAACCCTTTCTTTCTTTGGTTTTGGTGATTACTTTAGAAAATGTGTCAATACCTTATATGCTGATGCACAAAGCTGTATAATAAATAATGGTCACTGTTCAGACTTCTTTAAGGTGGGAAGGGGGTACGTCAAGGGGATCCTCTATCTCCTTATCTTTTTATACTCTCCCTAGAACTACTAGTGCTGCTATGAAATTTGACCCTGAAATAAGCGGGATAAAGATAGATAATTCTGAATTTTTACTTTCGCAATATGCAGATGACTCCTCACTAATCTTAGACGATAATGAACATTCCCTAGAGAGATCCATATACATTTTAGAGAAATTTTCTGAGTGTGCTGGACTGCGGGCTAATTTTGATAAAACAGAAGCTATATGGATTGGTTCAAAAAACATTCCAAAGAAGTCTTGCTACCAGAAAACCCTTAAAATGGAATCAGTCTGGAAAATTTAAGTTACTAGGGATAAAATATGATATCTTTTCTGAAGACAAAACTTACACTAATTTTGAGGAGAAAAAAACAAAAATGATAACTTTGCTTAAATCATGGAGCTTTAGAAACTTAACTTATATGGGGAAAATTACAGTGATTAAATCATTAGCATTACCAATCCTTATACAATCTTTAACAGTATTACCAAATCCCCCAAAGACATTTTTAACAGAGATTCAAAATATGTTCTATAATTTTGTGTGGAGTGAAAAACCAGACAAAATTAAACGAAACTTTTTGATTAATAACTATGAAAATGGAGGATTAAGGATGCGACACTTAGAATCTTTTTGTATTAGGTTAAAAATGACATGGATAAACAAACTTTTGGATCCATTAAATAACTCTCCATGGAAAATATTAATATCAAAGCAATATAATAAATACGGTGGGGATAAAATATGGATGATGTCCCCAGAAGGGTTAGTGAAAATTTCATCATTCAATAAATTTTGGTCAGATATTATTAAAAACTGGGCTTTTTTTATATCAAAGTCTTCTGATAATGAAATGAATGTATTGGACCAATCCTTATGGTTTAATGACAATATAAAGATTGATAATAAGACAATATTTTTTGAAAAATGGTGTAATGCAGGCATATTTTTTATTAATGATTTGATCGATGACAATAAACAATTTTTGGCCCGAGATAGATTAAATGATACTTTTAATTTAAGTTGCAATTTTCTAACTTATAATGGCCTATTACACGCAATACCGAAACAGTGGAAAGATCTCATACCTTTAACACCCAAAAAAGATGATATAGTGTCCGACATTTTTCTTCTAGTAAAACAAAGTAGTAAGTGTAGCCAACTCTTTTACAACAAAATTATATTATTTTTTTTTTTTTGGAATCTGCTTTAAAACAGCAAAACAAGTGGAATGAAATTCTAGATATTGAAGTCGAAGATTGGTCAACTATTTATGAACAGCCTTTCAAATCTCTAGTCAGTAATAAACTCATTATTTTTTAGTTTAAAATTTACATAGAATACTCGGCACAAATTGGCTTTTGTATAAATGTAAATTAGAAGAAACACATTTATGTAGTTTCTGTAACGAAATAAAAGAGTCTATCTATCATATTTTTTGGGAATGTAATATTATAAAAAGTTTTTGGTTTGAGATCAACCAATTTTTTATGAGCAATTGTCATTTCCGACTTCCTTTGTCTGCACATAATGTTTTGATTGGTTCTTCTCTATGTACTAAGTCAGAGTTTTGCATCTTTATTGTATTAAAATACTACATATATACATGTAAAATGAACTATTCTCAACCTATGATAATTGGTGCTTTAAATATGTTAAAGAATGTTTTTAATATTGAAAAAATGTCTTTTGTTTTCTTCAACTCACCTGCATGATTAAAAAAATGGGAATGTGTCAAACAAATACTTGTTTAAGGGGAGATAACAAAATATAATGTGTATGTCCATATAATTAAGAGCTTGGTGTGCATTCAGGTAGGGGTGAGGACATTGTTGAATGTACCAAGCCATTATTGTATAATTTTAATATTATATATTAACACATGTATAATTATAATTCTTGTTCCTATTATTTTTTATTCGTCTCCCCTTATATCACAGTTTGCTCGGTTATACATTATTGCTATTTGTTGATTTATTCTCTTCACAAAATGTCAAAATGGCTGGAGGTCAATAAAACAGAAATCAAAATACTTGTAAATATCTATAAAAAACATACTTGTGAATTAATAGCATGTATTTGATATTTCATTTTATTTTATGATTTGTCTTGTACTACCTGCTAAATGTTTCTTTTTTACATCCTTGATTATCTAAATTAAGTACTCGAACTCTATTATGTCATTATAATTATTATTATTTTTCTATTTCTTCTTTTTTTTCTTTTGTTTTGTATTTTTTCTTTTGCTTCTTTATATGTATATGAAATGTGAAAAAAGGAAATAAAAATAAAGAATTAAAAAAAAATTGAACGAAATCCGAAAAAAAATCATAAAGCTAATAGCTCATCTACGGGCTATACGCAACAGTTCTACTACGGTCTTAAATCCGTAAAAAATGCGAGAAGTTTGTGTAGCATGCAAATGTCTAAAAACTCGACACTACTGGTTTTCTTGTTTGTGCGAAGATTAATCACTAAAATCCAAAATATTATTTCCCATCTATAGGTAATTTTTACTATGCTAAAATAAAAATCTGATTTCAATATTGCAGGAAGAGTTGTCATCACAAAAAACGGATAGATAATCGTACAATTGACAAAAAGACAGTAGAAAACCAAAGGAAAAGGGAACAGAAAATAAAGACAAACAAAAACATGCGACAGTCACAATGCATTGAAACAAAAAGACAACATTTAGAAATAAGGCACTTATAGTGTGAAATCCCTTAAAAATCACGAGTGACGTCAGTTTCTCCAGAAGGATAAGCGTGTCCCTCTCCGCTAGTGGCACCCGTAGTAATATCAGTAAGTTAATCAAGTGTTAAATCTAAACTGGTAATTAAAAAAAATCCGTGAAGCTATGATATCTAACAGAAAATCTTCGTTTTCATTTTAGAGACAAACATGTTATATCATTTAATGATGGTATGGTGAAGGCATTAAATCTTCTTGAGGAATGAAAGTGACAAGGGCTGAACAAATCTCTGATTTAGCAGTTTTTGGGACAGTATTGTTGCTCTATATAACAAATATTGTATGAATTACATGCTGCAGTACGGTAACGACTTAACTTTAGAATGTACCCGAAGTCAATACAGTTCCCGAACAGTACAAAATAATCATTGTAGAATAAAAATATGTAGTATTGCTAACAAGTTAACAATAAAGAAATATAACACAATTACTGCAACAATATGTCGAACATTGTTAACATTAACATTCATAGAGTCACAATTCATCGAAGATGATGCCGACGACGAAACTGGTCGCCAACTGATAGCAAAAGAACACTTGGTCCTATTAAAAAAGAACAAAAAAAATGTCAAGCGTGTCCTTCTTTTTTTCCTGTAAGGGGGTTGACCTGAGGTAGGAGGAGATACCTCTGTTTTTTTTCTCACTTTTTTATTACTTACACAAACAAATAGAATCATAATTATCAAAATTTTTAAATTGTAAATTTTTTTCCACGCAGCCAATGAATATTAATTTTGTCATGAAAATAAATACCCAACATCCAGTTATTTATAGAGAGTACAATTTACTCTACATTTTTGCAATTATGTCCAAAGATAATGAAAATATGTAAAAGTCAGCTTTCTTCCAAGGGAGGTAACTTATAGCACAGATTCAGCAATTTTATTGTTTTTTACCCTTTTTATTCTAGATAAAGATAAAAATGGGATGGTAGAATTTTTAAAAATTTTAATATATCTTACATATACTAGTTTTTTTTCTATTCTCAATTTTTGGTGAGAATTAAACGACAGATTTTTTTACAAGAAGTGTTTTCTAGTGATAAAAAAGAGTAAAAATTTCAGCCGATACTATTCAGAACACCCATGCATTTCAGTTCAAACTATTTAAATTTACTATCATTATTCATCATTACTTTCATGAATGTCCAAACTACAGAATTTTGCGTTTGAAATAATGTTAAATCAAATACAATTTAATTAGAGCTAATTTTATACATCATAATCAAGTCCTGAACGAACCAAGTAATATGAGGAAACGGGGCACTTTTGATGACCACTAAACATAAAACGGTACGGTAAAAATTGTTGAAAATCGCATAAAGTCTGCATGAACATGTGTAGTTTTAATACTGTACATATAAAGAAAATTAAACGAGTGGAAAATTTTAGTCTTCCCAAGGTCTACCCCTTAAAGCAAAACAAATTTCAATTATATACAGTATATATTGGATTTAGAATACCAATGTAATTGTTAATTTAGTTTCCGTATATAAGCATATGTAGTGAAGCTAAGAGGTATACAAAGGCCAATTTTGCTCAAAAATACATTTATTTGACTAACTGATTATCGTTCATTTTGCTATTTTATCATTTTTGAACACAATAAGGACAACAAATAATGATTAATAATGATGTAATAAGATGACTTTCATTTGACAGCATTTTTTTAATTTCTGCTGTTATTTATTTTGTGAATTCAGTGTAAACATGTTTATTAATTCTAACATCATTTTGTATCAAAACAAAACAGTATACAAGATGATTACAAGACCACCTGATGTCGCTCTCGGCTTTTATGGGAGTTCACGCTGTGAGTGCTTTAGTTTTTTGTGTTGTCTTGTAATATTTTAGTTTTGTCTTCGTAAATTATGTTTGTGTTACCGATCTGTCCATGTCCATGTCTGAATACTGATAAATGATTATTACAAAAGCTTTTCAAAATTTAACTTGGTACTGTTTGAGGGTTAGAGAAGTAACACGTACCATGATGTTTAATTGGTTTTGTCTCAATGTTAGCAAATGACAACCAATCAGCTACCTAACATATCTTTTAAAAACATATTTTCCTCACTTACTGTGTGACGGGTGCTGTTAACAGAGCAGGACATGCTTACCCTTCTTGAAAAACTGATGTCACTCTCAGTTTCACTGGAGTTCACACTGTGAATGCCTTTGTTCTGAGTGTTGTAATTTCTGTTTCTGTGCTTTGTATCTGTCTAACGTCATTGTTTTTTGTGTCTAACGTCATTGTTTTCTGTGTTCTCGTTTTTGCCCTGTCTTTTGGACTTCGATTTTTGTGTAATTCACTCCTTTGTCCCTTCGGTATTCTACTGCCGTTGTTTTTAAGTACAATTATTTAAAGGGATCTGAAAATAAGTTAAAAAAAGCATGTATAAATTCGTTTTCTAAATTTAAACTGATGACTTGTCCACAGTATTTTGCTTAACATTGAGTTAACTTACCAGTTCCCAACCCTACATTAATGCCCTCCTGTAAGAATTTTTCAACATCACACAAACCACTCCTTAAACTAAAAGAAAATGTCTTCTTATATAAATACTGAAAGTTCCTACTCTGAGCTTAATATACCATGTTTAAAATTTCAAATAAAAATATGAAAAGATACAATAGGAAGAGTATTTCTTTAGAATTGCAAAGTAAGAATGTTAGTAAAGAGTGAATAATAATAAGATGAAAATAAAATTCAATGAAATTGGAAATTCCTTTAAGGCCAAAATTGATGCTAAATTCAAATTTCCAGGTAAGAAAAAAATTATTAAAAAACAAGCAAACATTAAAATTAATGATAATTCTGAAAAAAATGATAAACTTTACAAAAAAAAAACAAAAACAAAAAACAAAACAAAATACAAAGGTCATAGAGAACAAAAATAAATACAATACCAAAATAAAAATTACACTGTTGTTATGCTCATTATTACAAGTGGCCAACACAAAATGTGATAATTTGAAAGTAGTTTATTTGATAATTAAGAATTTTGTTCAAATATTGATTCCTTCTTCTATCTTTCTCATATTTTTTTTTCTTTTTTTCTATAATAAATAGAAAGATACAAAAAAGATGTGATAATGAAATGATGATAGAATTCAATAATATCGGAATTACATAAGCTTATAGATTTTAGTTGATACAACAAAAATTACAAATAGAAAATAATTATGCAAAAATAGAAAAACAACATATTTTAAAATACGTAATGTACATATTTAACGGAGAAATATAATATAATATTAAAATATATTCAATGAATACAGCACAAAATCAAATATATACTCAGGTGTTAACTTATTATTAAAATAAGCCCATATTTAATTATTTTCTTTGAATGTTACAATACAAAATACCGTTGCAGAAAAAAAATATAAAGTTCGTTATGTTGTACACGTGTTTTAAGGAGTAACCTCTCATCGGCAGGGCTGAAGAATAGGCCCGCAGCATCCTCTGAGCTTGGAGTATGAGCCATCCTAACAGAGGACCCCGAGGGAACCCCGGGATATAGAAATAGGACCCAGTATCTCCGGCTTGCGGGGTGTGACCCCTCCTAAACGGAGGCTGACCCCGAGGGTCCCGGGATATAGAAATAGGACCCATTCCGTGGTTGTGCGGGATTAATAAATACACAACCCATCTTTCGGATGGGATGTAAACTCAGGTCCACGTGTTGGAAGAAATGCCACGCTTCCTGCACGTTAAAGAACCCTTGTAGCAAGCTCTTTTTGGGGTGGTCCGTAGGTGATCGGCTACAAGGCTAAATTCCCCGCCCTTGACGATTTCACCCTACTTTTCCAGTGGCAGTCAGAATTTCCCGTCCCATGGTCATTTCCATACCCCAAAGTGATTATTTATCAACAAACTTGTTCTCGTCTTGATATAGCTGAAATATTGCTGAGTAGATGTTAAACAATATTCAATCAATCAATCAATCTCATCGGCAGTATAAGAAGCAAATAATATGGAGAGCCATAATCCAAAAAGTAGTAAAAAAGAAATACTCATTGCCAACAAACATTGTAATCTTAGGTAAGGGATGATTCGAAATCTTGTAAATGTGAAGGTTCCATGGTTTGTCGTCTACTAGTCATGTGTTTTTTTTCTTGTGTCTCTTGCTTTAATTTTTGTAATGCACACATATATTTCGTTTCTACTGTAGTTGTTTGAAGAAACTTAATTTGTAACATATACAAACTGAAGGCTCAGAGGCTTAACCTATATGCCTCATCTGACAGATAGCTTCTAATCCATGTTTATATGCAAACGACTAAGATATTTCTAGTTTGAATGCGCTTAATAAATACACATCAAAAAGAAAAATGCTTTAATTCATAATCCTATAATATCTATCATATATTCTTTAACTTGTCAAGAAGCCATCAGGTAAATTAAAATATGAACTTTTCTTTATATCAAAAAGTAATGTTATGATTTTTTTAACGATCAGTAAAGTTTGCTTTATACATTTGTAGTTTTGAATCAATTTGTTTTTAAATGGTTTAATGTTACTCTATTACTAGTAGCAATAATTTTGATATATTAAATAAAAATGAAAAGTTCTTGTAAAAGGCATTTGTGGTTGATTTCAGTTGTTTAATCGGATTTTTTTTCAAATAGTTTCAGAGCACAAAGAAAAAATGATGACTTTTTTCCGGTAAGGTCAAATGTTTAAAGATATGCGACACTGATTGCAATGGGTTCAATAGACAAAAAGGGGCATTTATTTGAGAGACTTTACTGACATCATTTTTTGTAAATGTTGGTTAAGATCGCTAAAGTGGCTTCATAGATTATCAAAATTTGAGTTTCCGTATGGTCTAATAAGGTAAGTGATATCCAAACTGTCAGTTCTAAACGAACAATCCAAGAACAATGCGAACCTAGGAAAAAACAAAGAATCAAAGAAATAATAAAGAACGGCACAGAAATGAAAAATGACACAGACAAAAATGAACAAATAGGACCCAATAAAAACCATGGGTGCCATCAGATGCAAGCTGTCATCTTGGAAACAAATATCAAATAGCGGTTCACACAGACCCTAAAAATTTCTGTAGTGATGACTTCAAGTAAAGGGTATTAAACCTTTGCATAAGTAGCATGTTTTGAAGCACCGATATCTATCAAGGTGATCACTGTATCTACCACATGCCCTTTAGTAGCGAATTAATTAGGAGATGTCAACTACATATGCTGTTGCTGTTGGAATGTTGCTACAAAGAAAAGGGAACTTGACTATTGAAAAAGAGAATTCATCGCGTTTTTGTGTAGTCAAGTATGTAATGTACCTCTGTTGTCAATATCAAGATGAAGGTCAAGAAACGGGACCGATGTGGAAGTATCTACACCAAAGCGAGGGTTGTTTAATGATAAGATACAAACTATATAAAGGAAGCTGAAATTGAAGGACTGTGCCATTTTTTAATATTTATTTTGAAGAAGCCCTTCGATGAACTCAGCCTCATATGAGTGAAGAAACAGATCGGCTAAAAGAAATACAAAGTTGGTGCCCATTAAAATTCCGATTGCCTGTTGAAAAATGTCCTCCCAATTTGGCCAATTATATTGTCGATCAGACACTCTAACATTTTATCCATTCCTTCCTCTGTATATTTTTTCTGTGCTTTTAAATCGTATTTCACAAAGTATCCTTGTTCTATGCCTAATCTTAGGCAATTGCCCTATTGTTCATAATAACTAAATACCGAAGTTAGTGTGAATTTAAATTCTGCATATGCACATTTCGACAACTTGTGGCTCCTCAGTGCAGATAAAATCTGACCGGTTGGAAGACTATAAACTCAAAGATGTTTAAAAACTGATAGCGAACAAATAACCAATATGATCTAAATCTAAAGCCAAAATCCGCTAAGGACAACGTTTGCATGAATAAGATACTCCTTTGTTTTCGCCAAAATATACAAAAATTTAGATATGAGGTAATAAATACCGAAGCAAAACCAATGAAAGAGGAAATTCCAAAAATCCAAAATCGCGGTTATCAATATCAAATTGAGATCAAACGAAAATTGTTTGTAAAAAATTCCTAATAAGAAGAAATACAATTCCCATTTTTGGGGGAGAATACGTATTTTTAAGATGTAGGTGTACGGAAACTTCTACTATGTTTTTCTTTTTATAATTGTATGCATTTATTAGTCTGACATATCCAAAACCCTTTTTGTGGTATTTCCAACCACAGCTATGAAATTGTTACTTACGAAATATTAGAATTAGGACAATGTGCAATTCCACAACCACGTAGCCTGATAATTTTCATTTCCTCTGAAGTGAGGAATACGCCATGGGCAAGAATAGTCTAAATTAAGATAAAAAATATGTTCGTAGTCAACTAAACAGAAATATTTGTTTCATGCTGGTGCAATATTATAATATGAAAAAAAATGATTTTTTTTTTCATGACGCCAACCTCTTGTAAATATAATTCATAAAACCTTGCTATCAATGTCAGCAATGTTAAAATAAAAAACAAACAGCGGTCAGCAAAAAACCCACAAAATGAATGTTGTCATATCTGCAGAAAAATTGTATATACGTATCACGTTGTATACTCATTTGAATTTTAAAAAAAATATATATATCAGCTACGACATAAAAATTATTAAAATTGACTGGTGACTCTTAAAATAGTGGTTCTCGATTCTTTTGGGGTTTTCCATTGATATATTAGCATAAGTTATTATATATGTATTATAAAACCAAAATTAGCATGGTTAAACTTGGATTTATCCAGAAAAGGAAGGATTTTTTTTAACTCTTGTATCCTCTTTATAATACTTATCGTTTCTTGACATTAATTAAATTCATTCATTTTTCATTTTTGATAAGCAATTAACCTTATAATGAAAATCAGATTTTCTAAAAATTCAAATGTAAGCATAAAACCGTTAGTCTTACAAATATGATATAAGTTTTGAGTGTAGATACATTCTGCTTTGTGGTGTGCTATGCCAACAAATAAGCTTTGAAATATATCAACGATAAAATATTTGGCTCATAAGATTAGGGTGTTCTTATTTTATTTTTCTTTGATTTTTTTTAAATCTTTTTCTGTATAAATCATGCCAAATAACAAGTATCAAATTACATAAACTTATGAATAGGCAATACTCAAGCAACGATTGAATCGAACGAGGACAAGTACCATTGAAGTAAAAAATGTCTTCTGCTAGCTTTTTTCAGAAACTGAGTTTCCAATGAAAAGGTTCATTAATAATAAAGAAGAACTATCACTATATTGTTTCCTATATATTGCACTTTATACATTTTATATAACATTTTGAAGGCAATGACTAAAAGGCAAATCGCTACATTATAAATTTCAAATTGAATGGTACCTATCAGCCATTGGCGTCCATCTCACCGGCCCTACAGCAGTATATTTCGGCGGGTTTTAACAATGAAATGAAATATATGTTATACTTAAAGTGGAGTTTACAGTGTGTCTAGGAGCAAAGATCAATGCACGCACTCGAAAGGAGACAAAGTTTGCGAATTTAATTTGGACTTTCATTTGATAAGCTCTGTCTATTTAATTGTTAAAAATATTTAACTCATGAAGACATTCTATCTTAAGATATTCAACAAGAATTTTTACCAGTTGGCTTGTTGGCTACCCACAAAAAGGCTCTGTTTTAACATCGTAATTACATGCCATAATCTGCTAGGGAACTACACAGGAAAAACAAAAATAAAACTAAAGACAAATGTTAATTACGATAGGAACTTGGGACAGCCGGACCTGGTTACAGCACAAGCAAAAGCAAGCGATAGGATAAAACCGGTTTTGGGGTACCAAAATCTCCCTGTAGTATAATAAACATACGAAGATAGACTACTTACTCCATGAAAACAATCTTGAAAAGAGAGATGCTTGATTTTTTTTTAATTATGTGTCAAAGGTTGCTCGCCCCTTATCTGTCGGCTAGCTCAAGATTCTAATCTGCTGGTTAGAAAATGTCGATAAACGGGCGAAAAATCAAACTCAGACTTCTCGAAGGCAAGTTAATCTTTTGTCAAACATTAAGTAAGCGTATGAAAGGACCGACCATATATTTCATATTGTGTAATCTTGAAGATGTATACAAGAATTGTTATGAAAAAAAAAAATAGTCAAGATTTTAAGCAAACGGGTGAATAACTGTTCGAACTGCATGTAAAGATAAAAATATATTCACATATTATATATATATCAGGCATAAATTATGGTCCAAAAACTAAAGACAAAAGTTATGAAAAATATATATATATCGATGGGAAGTGGCAAAAAACACTTTTGTTGTAAACATTTACGTAATTATTATAGTGTAGATATAGTCAATAACTGAAATAAAAAAATCCGTAGAACTTAGCATTTCGAAGTTGAAATCAATTCAAACAGTGAAAGTTGTCGAGACAGGATGCCGAACGAACGGTTTTAGTAAATTTCTCTATCCTATTAAGATGAGTATGATACAACAATGCACTATTAATAGCAAATGCAAATCAATAAAATGCATATTACATTTCTACCCAGAAGACCAGCTTTGTCGTACACATCAACGTAATTGTTATGGTCTGGATATAGTTTCTTCATTCTCTGTAGTTGGCCAGTTGTTTCGCTAATATGTGTCTATAACAAATACATTGTAATTGCTATTACTTCGTCTTAAATTAACATATTATTTGCACGATGGTATTTAGTAAGCTGAAATTACATTTTTATTTCTAGTTAGACCTTTAATTGTAATATTGAGCTTTTCAAGATGCAAAAACAGTGGAAACGTTTGTTTTTCCCCTTAATTCATAACGTTGAATTTTTACATTTTAAGTTTCCAAAACAAAACAAACGAAAAGAAAAAAAAGAACAACTATATCAAAAGAAATATATAACCCTAGACATTATTCAAAATTGTTCATCCTCTTTTTTATTATTAACAGTAAATTCCAACACTAACAAACAAAAATAGCACAACATCATGTTCTTTTACATATCTTTTCCTTAAATATCAGAACTGAGTTGCGCATATTAGTTGTGAGTTCATTAACCGATCAAACGCACCATAAAATAATATATATATATTTGTCGAACAGACCTTTCCGTGTTATTCATCATGTTAGCGATATTGACTTCTTTACTTACCAGCTAATCGCAAGTTTAATTTGGCATCGATGTAGAGATATTTACTAAACTTCTGTTTCATTAAATAACATTTAAAAAAAAAAATCAAGCATAAAATTAGTTCTGCTTTGAAACAAACATTCCTCCCAATTAAAAAAAGCAACAGAGTGTAGTGTTTGTTCCAATAGGTCGGTAAGAGCTTGAATGAAAGGTAGGGTCAATCGTTAGACCCTTTTTAAAACAGCGGTGCAGATGTTGTCACTTGTTAGCGTTTTGGCGACACTTGCCAATATGCCAAAAGTTGGAAGGAATGCAGTGGCCTTAATCAATGATAGTCATTTTTATTTTACTCTTGCAGCGATGAATTGTTGAACATTATTCTCAATTTTATTTTCAAGAGATTGATCGACGACATAGTTGTACAGGGCTTGCATGACAGCTTGTATCATAATCCGCAGCATTATTATAGGATCCTGTCATAGGTGTTTACTATAATGACTCAGATCTACATCTAATATTGCTCCCGTTTCTATGTATTTACAAAGATGATCTGATTTTTCAACAGAATAATCAGCACCTCATGGACCAAGAAAAGCAACTCAATTCGTAAGGGATAACCCCGTTATCGATGCAGCAAACTTACCAGATTTATCCCCGTGGAATTGTTTTTGCCTCCTTGTTTATTCCCATCCCATACAAAAAATCATTCACTCAATACTGAGCAGAAATTAACAAACAGAACAAGACGACAAAGGACTATACATTTTTTTAATGAACACTAGATTAACACCTGCAATTAAACAAAAATATACTCAAAAAGGTGGGTAAAAGTAACTCAACACAGTACTGCAAAACAAATCAGTCCTTCTTCTGAACGGTTTTAGGAATACAACGACTGACCTGACCAAACATGCAACAGATTCGTCTAACAATTCCTGAAACAACAACAATATATGAAAATAAAGTTTGAGGCAATATTTTTTCACACTGCAGTTAGGAAATATAGACAAATGAAATTATCTAAGTACCTGTATATGTATAGTACGATCTGCTGCCAGCTTCCCCAATGATTCCATTAGCTCATAATTACACATGAGAGCATTCCGCGGGGTGATTGCAGGATATAGTAACGCATTCTGTAAATTCAAACAAGATTACAAAAGTCAAACAGTTACCACATAGCAGTTAAAAGATAAAACATTATAAGATGGATAGGAGTATGGCTTCGCTTTTTGAGATTTACTGCCACTTAGCTGTACAATTATCAGATTTCATTTGTTATTAAGAGAGCCATTGCCTTTGCGTCTTCTTCTCGGCAAATCCTACTACTAGATTTATATTCCGACTCAAAAGTGTAACATAAAAATATCTATGTTTTGCGATTGCTACAAATTAACTACGGAACAAAATAAAAATGGGATAATTGGTCACGATTAAAAGGTAAAAAAACATAAAAAAATACAAATTAAAAACATTTTAAAAAAGACAAAAATGGAAAGAAGGGCCATTCTTACCATTTTGGTCATTCTTGTGTGTTTTTCAATTTGTATAGTTTTGTCTTTTACCTTTTAATCGTCGCCAACTATACCATTTTTATTTTGTTGAAAAGTATTACATACGGCTTTTGGGGTGGAAACATTTGCTTGGAATGTTAAGATAATGCAACAAGTCGGTTTCATGTCCATAAGAAGATGTTCTAAAAACTGGTGGTAATTACCTGTTTTGACAACTAAATTTCTAATAGAGATTCGATGCAGTGTTGCTCAGCCTTTCTTTTATTTTGTAATTTCTGGCATGAAGTTTGTCCATTAATATGTGAAAAGATTAAAAGCGACGAGTTTTAAATGCAAACATATAGAGTTTCAAATATATAGTTTGTACTTGTAGTTGATGTTTTAAAATACATTCTATAAAATGTATGATTAATCAAGCAGGTTCTAGTAAGCTTGTTTACACAGCCTTGATAGTGCAGTTATTGTATTAAATGGCGTATTAATTTACTTACCCTTACGATCATTTTATATTAAAGATATTGTGTACTTGTACATGAGATTAAACACTGTTATCTTAATTTATGAAAATTCTAAAACGACGGTTTAACGCCTCCCATCGTAGTTTTGTCCTTAGCATTATTTGATATTACTTATTATTCGGATTTCGTTTGGTTTTATGCATATTTTCACAATTTTTTTTATATCGTGGATTTCCTATGTTTAGGTTCTTCTGCTAATGATGAGGAATTAATTTTTGAAATGGCCATACAGCTCATTTAAATTAATTTGGAATTGACATGTGTTATGATCTCGTGTTCATTTACTCAATATCCTTTCGTAAAATATTGAATGTAATGAAACAAAAGATTTAGTTAACGTACAATGAGAAAAAAATCAAAACCAATGTATTTAACTTCGTTCATACTGATTTAAACAATAAATGTCAGTTGCACTTTCATTGGGCTTTCAAATTTTAAATATTTATCAGTGTCTGTTTAACAGATGTTTATGCTACTACTGGACGTTTTTCTTGCTTTTAAAACATGACTATTTTATTCAAAACGTGCACGTGGCAAATCAAGTTTTGGTTTACAGTAATTGCAATTGCAATTTTGAGCTGGTGCTGAAAAGAGTGTAAAATCGAGATATCTTCCAAAATGTTAATGGTGTGATTTTAACATTCCCTTTCTTAGAAAATTGTGTACTATATGTAGATCATTACATCTCCTAGATGTATTAGAATTATAAGATTATTGTTCAGTAACAAAGAAACGCTTTTTCGTGTAAATTATTCTTGGATATCTTTAAAAGAGTGTAATATTCGTTTCACTTCCTTTCTTTGGACTGTATCTAAATTCATCTCCAACTCCTCCGAAATCGTTATCCAAAATATCTGTTGTGCCTATTGCTTTTATCTTTATTTTAGCACCACCAAATATTTTGGGTAAGCAATGAAATTATTGATTTATGTTTATGTTTACTAATAATAAGCTGTCATATACAATCTAATGCCATAAGACTAGATTACTAAGATAGAAGCGACTTTACTTAGAGGAGTCGAGTCACTTGGCTAATTTAGTAGTATCATGACCCTAGATATCAAACAAGGAATGTTAGCTTTATATGATAGTTTCGTTTTCTAATTGATTTGTTAATGAGTACATTATTGTATTACATTACAGCGATGGAAACGTTCAACATTGCAAAAATGGTGCTCATTGTGAGCATCATTCTTATAGAGCTTATAGGCCTGTTGCGTTCGTCGTGTAAATCGTATGCACTCATCGTGTACCATGTTTCGTGTTACGTTTAACGTTCATTGCGTCTATCGTATAACGTTCGTTTACTCGTTTCATTTAAAATCCGCATTTTACATTTTTTTCACATATTTGCCTGTCATCTGCACAACATCTTGTAATTTTACTTGATAAAATAGATTTTTTAAAAGGGCATCTCTTACCACCAATTGAAGAATATCACTGTGTAATATCGATTTATGTCCAAAAAAGTTTCAGTATTCCGGGCTTCAAAACAATATCGAATGGAGAAAATATAACCTTTTCTAAATGTTTTAGGTTAAATAACAGCAAGTTGCAGTAATGCTGGCATCGATAAAACATCAAATGGAAAAATTGTGCATTTCTTTTTATTCTTATGTTAAATTGCAGTTTCACTATTGAAGGCATGCATACAATATTTTAATGGAGGAAATCTACTTTTTCGTATAATTTTTGTTTAAACTGCAATAAGTTTCAGTATTGAAGGCATCGATATAATATCATATTGAGGAAGTATTGTTTTTTTTATATGTTTTAGGTTAAATAAAAACAATTTTCAGTATTACAGATAACTAAATACCGAAGTTACTGGCTACTGGGCCGGTGAATACCCTCGGGGACTAATAGTCCACCAGCAGGGGCATCGAACCAGTGGTAACAAATAACTAAATACCGAAGTAATTGTGAATTTAATTTCTGCATATGCGCATTTCGACAACTTATGTCTTTTTATTTTGATGTTAAATTGCAGCAAGTTTCACTATTGTAGGCATGTATGCAATATTTGATGGAGGAAATCTACTTTTTCGTATAATTTTTGTTTAAACTGCATTAAGTTTCAGTATTGCAGGCATCAATATAATATCAGATTGAGGAAGTATTTTTTTATATGTTTTAGGTTAAATAAAAACAAGTTTCAGTACAAATAACTAAATACCGAAGTTACTGACTACTGGGCTGGTGAATACCCTTGGGATCTAATAGTCCACCAGCAGTGGCATCGAACCAGTGGTAACAAATAACTAAATACCGAAGTTACTGTGAATTAAATGTCTGCATGTGCGCATTTCGACAACTTATGTTTCTTCAGTGCAGATAAAATCTAAACGTATGGAAGACCATAAACTCATAGATATGTAAAAACTGATAGAGAACAAATAACCAATATGATCTAAGTATAAAGCCAAAATCAGCAAAGGGCAGAGCTTTGCATGAGAGAGATACTCCTTATTTACAAAAAATTAGATATTGTAAGGTTCCAAATATAATCGGCTTTCGGGTCAGCACCGAAGTACTGACTGCTGGGCTGGTGAATACCCTCTGGATATAATAGTCCGCCAGCAGTGGTATCGAACCAGTGGTAACAAATAACTAAATACCGAAGTTAATGTTAATTTAATTTGCATATGCGCATTCGACAACTTATGTTGCTTCAGTGCAGATTAAATCTAACCGTTTGGAAGACCATAAACTCAAAGATATGTAAAAACTGATAGAGAAGAAATAACCAATATGATCTAAATATACAGCCAAAATCAGCTAAGAACAGAGCTTTGCATGAGGGAGACTCCTTAGTTTTCAACAAAATTTACAAAAATTTAGATATTGTAAGGTTCCAAATATAATCAGCTTTCGGGTCAGCACCGAAGTACTGACTGCTGGGCTGGTGAATACCCTCGGGGACTAATAGTCCACCAACAATGGCATCGAACCAGTGGTAACAAATAACTAAATTCCGAAGTTACTGTGAATTTAATTTGCATATTCGTATTTCTACAACTTATGTTTCTTCAGTGCAGATAAAATCTTAACTTTGGAAGACCATAAACTCAAAGATATGTAAAAACTGATAGAGAAGAAATAAACAATATGATCTAAATATAAAGCCAAAATCAGCTAAGAGCTTTGCATGAGGGAGACTCCTTAGTTTTCAACAAAATTTACAAAAAAAGATATTGTAAGGTTCCAAATATAATCGGCTTTCGGCTCAGTACCGAAGTATAACGGCTACTGACTACTGGGCTGGTGAATACCCTCAAGGACTTATAGTCCACCAGCAGTGGCATCGACACAGTGGTAACAAATAACTAAATACCGAAGTTACTGAGAATTTAATTATTGCATATGCGCATATCGACAACTTATGTCTCTTCAGTGCAGATAAAATCTAAACGTGTGGCATCGATTTTATATCGAATGAAGATAATGTGCCTTTTTGTATATGTTTTATGTTAAATTACAGCACGTTTCAGTATTGCTGGCATCCGTAAAATATCAAATAGAGGAAATGTGCTTTTTATGTTTTAGATAAATTGACAGCAATTTTCAGTATTGTGGGCATTTATTTAATATCGAATGGAGAAAATGTGCATTTTCTTATATGTTTAAGGCTAAATTATAGCGAGTTTTAGTATTGCAGGCATTTCATAATATCAAATTGAGAAAATGTGCTTTTGCTAATATGTCTAAGGTTGAAAATAAAAAAGAAAGAAATGGGGTTAATGTCAAAAAGACAACATTCCATCTCCAGGTTAAAAATACCCAAAACAAAACATCTAGGGGCCACCTTAAGGTCTTCAACACACTGATGAACCTCACACCCAAAGCAAGCCTTAAATGGCCCCCAAAAAAGTAAAAAAAATGAATAAATCGATGGAACAGGCCACATCCAATAACCCCAATATAAAGAAACTAAAATTGTATAAGAAGACAAGAACAAGCCAATGACCAACACATTCCTGACTCGGAACAGGCACAACAATTGCGGTGGGGTTAAACTTCTTTGTTGGATCAAAACCCTCCCCCTATGTGTGGTAAATGGCTAAAAAATAAATACACAGTAACTTCGGTATTTAGTTACCAGTGGGTCGATGCCTCTGCTGGTGGACTGTTAGTCCCCGAGGGTATTCACCAGCCCAATAGTCAGTACTTCGGTGCTGACCCGAAAGCCGATTCGATTTGGAACCTTACAATATCTCTTTTTGTAAATTTTATTGAAACTAAGGAGTATCTCCCTCGGGCAAAGCTCTGTCCTTAGCTGGTTTTGGCTTCCTATTTAGATCATATTTGGAAATTTGTTCTCTATCAGTTTTTAAACATCTTTGACTTTATGGTCTTCCAAACGTTTAGATTTTATCTGCACTGAAGAGACATAAGCTGTCGAAATGCGCATATGCAGAATCAAAATTCACAGTAAGTTCGGTATTTAGTTATACACAAAAAGACTAACAGTAAAAATCAAACCAGAAAAAAGCCAAACTTATCAAGACGAGTATTTTTACAAGGAATTACATAAAACATGGTATATTACACATAGGTACTGTGTATTGTACAGGTAGATGTACAGCTAGTTTACGTATTGTGGGAGTCGATATAATATCAGATAGCACAAAATGTGCCTTAACTTTCTTATATGTTTTAGTCAAATAACGGCTAGTTTCAGCATTACAGTCGTTCATATGATATCGAATGGAGACAATGCATATCTCTTACAATTTATGGGTAAAAGTACTGCAAGTTTAAATATTTTGTGCATCAGAATAGAATAGAATGGAGAAAACTGTGTCTTTTTATCTACTTTGAGGTTTAATTACAGCAAGTTAAATTATTTCGGGCATTTATTATACCCCCGCTTGAAAAGTGGGGTATGTAGTGATGGGGTTGTCAGTCCGCCCTTTCTTCCGTCTGCCCATCGTTGCACCTGAAGGTACCAATCTGTTATCTGCTACTCCTCTTGAACCAGTGAAAAGATTGTCTTGAAACTTTTACTCAATTTTATGACATAATGTAGATGTGCACCTTCTATTTAAGAACTTTATTTGATTTATTTTTTGAGTTCCCAAGAGCAAGATATGGACTTAGCCATTACCTTACAAGTAAGTAACATCTCTTATCCGCTATTCCTCCTTAACAACTGAGTATATTGTGGTGAAACTTCAACAAAATTTTTCTTGCACAATGAATTTGTTCACCTTTTATTTCAGAATTTGATTCAATCAACTATGAATTTCTGGAATCAAATGTTGGCGCGGGGTTATTTTATAAGTGATTTTTACTTAGTGTATTTCTAGTTTTATCTTTTCTATTTAAATAAACAGATTAGATTTTCGTATTTAAATCCGTTTGGAAAATCAAAATCACGTTTTAAGGTAGATTGGTACTTCAATTTTTTCCATAGATTTTCTTTATTTTCTCTGGAAAGTGTCCTCATTAAAGTAGCATTGAAATAAAAAAATAAAAAAGAGGGGTCATCGTGCTTGTTTTTAAAATAACCGATAGCAAGATAATCAAATATTTCTAATGAATATATAGGGAAAAACAGGTATTCTAATGTTTTCTTTAAAACTATTCCATAGATTTCTTTCCACTTTAGTCATATGTTAGCACTTTAAACATTCTTTCAAATGTAAAGAAAGATGGGGATCACCGACTTTGTTTTCCTTATACTTTATAAAAAGTGAATTATTATAGTAATATCCATATAAAATATTTTTATCAGATTAACTCCCTTTTTAAAATATCCTTTTCCAAATTATTTAATTATCAAATTCCCATGCCTCATCTAATAAGATAAATACATGTAAAATGAAGTCAATGTAGGTCCTTTGCATTTTGTTTCACTGATATAATATTTATTGATACATTACAAATAAAAATATTTGCATATTTAAAAAACAGATAATACCACAACAGTATAAATTACAAATTGAAAATGGTGGAAGAATACCGATCTACCTTAAGAACCGCATGAAATGTGTCAAAGAGCTACAATTCAGTAAAATCGCGGAATTTTGCTAGTCTCGGCTGTCATTACAATTAATTAAACTAGGAATTTATAAGTCTCGTGACCTTTATTTCACATTCATGGAGTTCGATTCAACGAAATATATAAGATCATTTAACAGGCACAATGCACGTACATGGAGTTCGTTTCAACGAAATATATAAGATTATGTAACTGGCACGTTTCACATAACACGGTACACGATACACGATTGAGTAATTTGGTATCATTCATCGTGCGAATCATGTGCGCTGACCGCGTGAATCGTCTGCGTTCATCATGTGAATTGTGTGCGTGTAGTTGGGAATGTTGAACGTTTTCCATGCAATTATATTTTTTTTTTTGCTGAATTAACGTTTTCCTTGTTGATTATTTACAAATGGCAATAAGGACAGAAATGCTGACTGACTTAACGGATTTATAAATACGTACCTTTCGATTGGTTATGTTGTAAACAAACCTAAATAAAAAAAAATATTGAACAATATATAGCCGTGAATGAGGCTCGTAAGTTTATAGTCAACATGTTTAAATAATAGATGTGGCCTGCCGCGAAATTGTCATATTTTTAAGATACATCTTACTGCAACAAGTCATTTATAATAATTCATACTATAATTGAAGAACAAGATGTTCATTATGGTTGACATTATTAACCAGAAAAAAAAGAAAAGAATTGTCCATACCAGTAAAGGTGTTATTTACCGTCATTTACGGTTACCTACTGTCGAAGTACCGACAAAAATATAAATGGATTAGGACAGTCCGGAACAATCATTGAAAAGTAAGTGAGAACCGAACCGTCAGTCTGAAAAGAACAATCCAAGGACAATGGCAACGTCGGAAAAACAAAGAAACGAAGACATAATATGAGCACGGCACAGAAAAGAAAATGAAGACACGCACATATACAAAAAATGAACAACACAGACCCAATAAAAACCATGGGTGAGATCAGGTGCATCGGTAGAGTAAGCATCTCCTGCTTCTTATTAGACACCCGCCGTGTTGAATATATCAACTCCGGTAGTAAAGTCAAATCCGGTAGAGGAAAAATAAACTTTAGTGGCAGAGAAATATCTGTTGTCATCTGGGAAACAGAAATCTCATAGCGGTCCACAAGATCGTGATGTCGACCGTAAAACTGCTGTAGTGATGATCTCAAGTTATGGGCAACATACCCTTGCTTAAGTAGCCTATTTGTAAGCAACCGAGCTCTATCAAGGAACTCACTGTATCGACCACAGGCCCTTGAGTAGCGAATGAGTTGGGAGATGTAAACTCCGTATGCTGGTGCTTTTGGAATGTTGCTACAAAGAAAGGGGAAGTTGACTATTGGAAAAGTGAAGTCGTCGCGTTTGTCATATAGCCTAGTTTGTAGTGTACCTCTTTTGTCAATTTCAAGATGAAGGTCAAGGAACGAGGCTGATGTGGAAGTATCTGTAGTATCCTTAATTTCTAGCTCTTTTGGATAGATAAGATGAAGAAAATCACCAAAGCGAGGATTGTTTAGTGATAGAATATCATCTATATAACGGAAGCTGAAATTAAAGAACTGGGCCAGTTTTTTTTTATCTTTATTTTGAAGAAGCACTTCGATGAATTCAGCTTCATATGAGTGGAGAAATAGATTGGCTAAAAGAGGTGCACAGTTTGTGCCCATGGGAATTCCGATAGTCTCTTGGAAAAACAAGTCCTCCAAACTGGACAAATATATTGTCGATCAGAAACTCTAACATTTTAATCACTTCTTCCTCTATTTTTTCGGTGATTCTGAGTCGAAAAAAGCCTATTTACTGTGAATATCTGTTCAGTACTGTAACAGTAATTCAAAGAGAATGCCATTCTTTGTGACTACTGTCATGCACTGCAGTGCATGTCAATTAATGACAGTATTTTGTATTACTGTCATGCACTGTCCTTGATTGTTTCAGTGCAAGACATTTAGTCACAGTATGTGAAATCGCTGTTCAGCAGTGAGGTGGATTGTGACAGCTTATTACAGTAACTTGCTTTACCGTATGTGTAAAATGTTAAATCAATTAATCTATTTTGATCTGAAATTTTCAAAATCATTTTATTTTCTAATTAAGATTGGTGAATTTAATTTTAATATATAAAACAAACAAAAGCTTTTTTTCTCTTCAAGCTTACTCTGTTGCTCACATTTTTATCAGAATTTCCCTTTTATTGTAAGCGGCAAATTCTTATCATAAGCTTGAACAACGTTTGAAAGGTATCTATTGGGGTATAAACGAGACCAATTCACTCACTTACAAATAAAAGTCCGAAGGAATTATATGATATGTTTTTGACTAAAATTCGTTGGCGCCGATATGTAGATCCTATATATGATTCCTTTAGAGAACATCCTCCTGATTTCAGGGGGAGGGGGTGGCAATTTTGCCTGGAGAAAATATTTCTTGCAACTCCCAAACCAATTATTTATTTCGACAAAATGTCACATCAAATTATTTATTTGCATTTTCAACAAAAAATTACTTTCTCTGGCACCAAGATTAAATTATCTATTAATTTACAATAGTTTCTCACTGTAAAAAGAGAAATCATCTTAAGGTAGATATACAGTAATACTCCTATCCATGAGATTTTGTTTGAAGTCGGCACGATTGAAGAACCAATCCGACTTATCCGAAGTCTGTAATAAAAAGTATGGGTCCCCATGCTTGCTTTTTTCTAGAATGAGATCATAGTGTGCTCATTTTCAGCCAATTTCACCTAAAACTACATAGAATGCACGGTAAAAAATGGAAAGGCATTTTTTAGCTTATTAGAAATGACTGTTTTTATCCATGAGAATTTGATTCTTTTTGCGACCAGATAGTTTTACATGTAATTTATTGGTTGTTACAAATAAAATGACTTGCCATCATGCTTTTTTAATCGTTTCCGGATTAAACATTATTTACGGGAACAGGGAGAAAATTCGCGGCAAAGTAAACGAGATTTGACGTTTTACGCCTGTCATTCAATTTTTTCAAATGCGCGATGGAATTGCGCAGCGCAACAGTGTCTACATAACGTACATGAAATTAACATCTCCATTTATTTTCCAGCAGGAATGTATATTTTACGGATACTTTTTGATGTAGATGTCCTTGGTCATGAATTTGGCCTCTTATGAAAATTTTACCTTGCGTTTTATAGAATTTAACTGTTTTTATCAAAATTCTGCCAACTTTAAAATACTGAGGCTTCATTCTGTGTATGGCACTTGGTAGATGTCCTTGGTTCTGGATTTGGCCTCCTATTTCGATATATTTGGCAATGAGTACTTCTTTTTCAACTTCGTTTAGATTATGGCTTTCCATATTATTTGATTCTAATGCTGCTGATGAGAGGTTACTTCTTGAAACACGTGTACAGCATAACGAAATTTACCGTATTTTATGCAACTTGGGTATTTTTTGTATTTGAACCATTGGGCCGATGCCACTGCTGGTGGACCAGAGGTCCCCGAGGGTATTCATCAGCCCAATAGTCGGAATTGTCTGACATGAAAATTTTACCTTGCGTTTTATAGAAATTAACTGTATTTATAAAAATTCTGCGCACTTTAAAATACTGAGGCTTCATTCTGTGTATGGCACTTGGTAGATGTCCTTGGTAATGGATTTGGCCTGAACAAGTATTGAAAATCGAATCTCCCAAATTGTCGAGACTAGACATTGTTATCACATTAACAAAATATTAAACGAAAAGGACCTCGATAACAAAATATGATATCTGTAGTCAAAAACATCAGGCAAAATACAACGACAACATAGGAAACACATAGAAAAAAAAACAAAATAAGTAAGGTGCCCTAAAACATATACAATTGTGAAATACGGACCCATTTCAACAGAACATGATATCAAACGCAACGGTAAAGTAAGCATTTCATGTTAGTCATAAAGCCACTAGCAAGTAACATTCTGTAAGCATGTCAATTCCAATGAAGTCAAATCAAGTTGAGGAATAGAAAATACTTATTTTTTATCTTTATTTTTATGCACACTGATGAATTCACCTTCATAAGAGTAAAGAAAGAGATTAATTTATTGAAGTCCAATGTTAGTATCCATTGGAATTCTGATAGTCTGTTGCAAACCAAATCCTCCAAACTGGACAAATTAGGAACGTAAAAGAAGTAAATCTGCTGACAGAATATACACAACAAAAATATAAAACTGCCAACATAATGTTTATACATTTGAAAAAGGTAGTAGAATACCAAAGGAACGAAGGAATAGCATTTACAAAAATCAAGTCAAAAATCATGGCAACAAAAAAGACACCGAAAACAATTACGTAAAACAGCTACAAAGCAACTTAATAAAAAAAAAAACAAACAAACAACACTAAAAACCAAGGCACTCACAGCGTGAATTCCCATGAAACCGAGATTGCTATCAGGTACTCCGGAAGGGAAAGCATGTTCTGCTCTGTTAACAGCACCTGTCACAAGGTCAGTAAGTTACATTTGCTTTGATAGGTCTGTTATGTTGCTGATTTGTTAATGTCATTAGCTAACAATAAAAAAAAAACAACAAAATCCCTGGTGCGTGTTATATTACGTCATTTACGCAACTTTAAGTCAAATTTTGAAAAAAAAAGAATTGTAAATACTGAAGTATTCAAACATGGACAAAGACAGGTTGGTACCACAAACATAACAAACGAAGACAAAACTAAAATTTATCAAAACAAAGACACAAAGAACTAATGCATTGACAATGTTAACTCCCATGAGAAAGAAAGCGACTTCAGGTGGTCCGACAATATTAAACTATCCGTTTCATTTGTCTAAAGTAATTGCAGAATCATAAGGCTTTAAAGGATTTACCTTTCAGTTTCTTTCAGTGACTCTCCTCTATGTTCTCTATAACAATCTGGACTGTTTATGTCCATATTAACTTTACCAACTAGTGCCCGTTGTCCATAATGTTCTGTAAAATTAAATTATTGCTATATAATGTATATTTCAGAACTAGAACAGTATGATGTAAGTACTGTAAAAGAAAATAGATTCCATGTACAATCAATCGATTAAGTCTTTAAACATGTATATCATTTTACGTTTTAAAAATCTTGCATGACTTTGTTTTATGCAGAATTTCGAATATGTCATTGAAATATGCAAAATCAATTTTATATAACACAAGAAAAGTAGCATCATCGAGTACCGTCATAACTGGCATGTTTTGGTTGTCAGGCGTGGTTATCATAAGGTTTCAAAAAGGCTTTGAAAATTTATTTAGTACAATTTGCAAAAAAAAACCTTGCGTTAAAACACAAAAAAATAATTTCAAACTAAGGGAAACATTGGAATCCGATCCTTATTAAAGACAAGTATCCCTAGTTAACATCAAATGAAAAGGAATGTGAAAACAACACAGCGAGTGTATAATCCTCTAAATCTCTGCTGTAGCAAAATCTGAACAAATTAAAAAGGAAATGGGTAAGCAAATATGGTTTAGATGCTCTTTGGAGATGATTTAGATGTTCTTAACCTATAAACCATTAACACTTTGCTTTGTTGGTCCCGATATTTAGTCCGGTCGTCATCAGTTCCTGTCATGGTTTACGTTTTTGTTTTTGGAATTCAGTGGTGGAAAACTTCTGACTTTCTGCCAAAAGTATATAATTTTGATTGCTAACAGTCTATTTATTCATCAAGATATGTGAATCATGTTGTTTACCTTTTTCAATATTTTCTAAAAAACAAATTAAGAAAGTAGCAGGAATCACAAGATTTGATTCTTAAAAGATTTCAACTCATTGAATTACCTAAATAGCTGTGGGTACCCTCAAAATAACATTATTGTTCAGGAAATACTTTTAACATATTCTTTGAGATACGATTTGGAGTGTTTTAATGTACTTATCCGAAAAAAAATATTGAAAAAAATCCATTATATAGAACGTTTTTAAAACAGCATTAATGAACAATACAATTTGCTCACAGAGTGATGGTCACTGTGGTAAACAGAGCGAAAGAGATAATAATTTTAGCAATGACATTGTAGTATAATATTTTTTCTTGCTAAGTATACATCTTGTTCAGTTAAATTTCTACTTCTAATTGCAGTAACTATAGAAAATGTAGAACAATACCATTCACAATAGAAAATAATCGTTGAGAAACCATCAAAAATGCCCTCTGAATTTATGAAAAATGTATATCGATTTTATTTGAAATGGGGTAACAACAAAATTACCAAAACATATTTGTCAAAAAAAGAAAAATATAGGGTGGAAATTACCGGAAAATTGTCGACTGTAATGGTCCTGACTTGGCATAGGTATTTCCAATCTAATTATATCTACAAATTGTTCCTAACACCCACTTTATGGTTGATCTAAAAAACATCCCATTTCACTGTCTGTTCTGATGACCTGTTCGAAATTCTCGGATTTATTCCTATGTCCAACGCTTCCGAAATCTTTGAAGCTGCAATCTGATTGGTTTATTTGAAAGGTCATCAGAACAGAAAGTAGAATGGAATGTTATTATATCTACCAAGCAGTTAATTTAAGGAACAATTGGTGGATCTACCAAGCAGTTAATGTAAGGAACAATTGGAAGATTTTATTTTAATCAAATTGAGGCATTTCAAAAGAACCAACGACAGTAGAATACCGAAGCAACAAAGGAGTGGAATTTACAAAAATGGAAGTCCAAAGACATGGCCAAAAGGAGAACACAGAAAGCAATGACGTTAGACAGGTACAAAGCAAAGAAATAGAAATCACAACATTCAAAACAAAGGCACTCACAGTGTGAACTCCAGTGAAACTGAGAGTGACATCAGGTGCTCCGGAAGGGTAAACATTCCTGCTGTGTTAACAGCACTCGTCATACGGTCAGTGAGGCATATATGTTTTGAAAAATCGGATAAGTTGCTGATTGGTCAATGCCATTTTCTAACCTAAGACTAAACCAATTTAAATTCATGGTACGTGTAACTTCTCTAACCCTTTAACAATACCAAGTTTAAATGTTGAAAAGCGTTTGAAATCATTTAAGTGTTGAAGGATGGACAAGGACATATCGATTCCAAAAACAAAACTGACGAAGACAAAACTAAAATCTAACAAGACAACACAAAAAAAACTAAAGCACTGATAGTGTGAAAAAAATTAAGAGCGACATCAGGTGGTCCAGAAGGGTAAGCATGTCCTGCTCTGTTTACAGCACCCGTCACACTTTTACATGTAGTTAGTCAATCAAGGAAAATGTCAGAAGTCGGTAGTCAAATCCGGGAAGACATCAATCTAGCTGAAAATGTCCACTTTAATTTGGGATACTGACACGTCATATCTTTCAATGATGTTATGGTGACGGTCATAGAATTTCTTGAGGGATCAGATTAACATAGGTTAAACAAATTCTTGGCTAAGCAGCTTTTACAAACTACACGCTCGACAGTCAAGAATCAACTCCACAGGCTGGAGGGGTAGGTATACTGCTGCTAAGAAAGGGAAAGTTCACAATTTGGAAATTAAAATCATCACGTTTGTCATAAAGCTTAGATTTTAAAAGTCAATCTTCGTCAATATAAAATAAAAGATATAGGTAAGAAGCTGAAGTAGGTGTTTCAGGTGTTTCAGAAATGATGGGTTAACCCGGTTTTATGGCCTGCCAAACCTCCCCTCAATGCACTGGTGTCGGTATCAACTCAAAGGTAATTGCCATTGAAAGGTTGTAGACAGTTAAGAAATGAACACCATAGTACTAAGTGAAAAAAAATCTTGAATCTGAGCTCGGATCAAATTGCAATTAAAAATTGCGCAAGAATGCCTCAAATGAATACTATTGCCAGACAAGTGCACGCTTAGGCTTGACAACAGTGGATGCTACGTTTTGTTTTGGGTTGAATATTTTCGCAGTCTGTTATGAAATGTTACATAAGATATTAAATTTGTTTTGGTTTAAATGAGTTTTCTTAAACAGCATTGCCTGATAATGCAGATATCACTGAATATGCTGTGATATAGACAAAAATTGGTCACTTTCACGATGTCACTTGCACATTATTGTGCTTCGTGTTCATACGCATCATACATTAAACTGGTGAAGAATGTATATTTATTGTTGTAAAAATCAATGCCCTAGCCAAGCGTAAACAAAATTTTCAGATTATTTCGATTTATTACAGAGTTCTTTAAAATATTTCGTAAATAAACAATATTTTGTTTTTGATAGGCATTTTATCACGGGGCACCCTAACTGACTTACTTCACAATAGTCGTTAAAACGTCAGTATAAAAAAGTGTCCAATATTCAATATGCATCCCTTTCTTTACATCTTTTAAAATCATATTAAATATATACCTATTATATCACATAGCTTGAGACATGAGTCTGTATGAATAGAACCGTTATAGCAAGCCGTTGTCGTACCATTTAACAGAATCCTTCTCTACAAAGAATTAAGTAAATACATATGTAAAACACAATATTTTCATAAATTGTTATCACGTTTTTATCTAAAATCTTTTACAGTCTATGTAAGTCATATTTGTGACGACAAATTATAAGATCAAATAGAGACGTGGACAAAGCAAGTGGTTCTAGCGGAATATGCGTCATTTAATAAATTTGGGTCTTTTATTACCTAAATTTCCGTGAAAGACAATATTTTGATGTAATTGTTTATCACTTGAGACGTATATACTATTTTATCATTTGCACAGTATCATTCATTTTTCATTACAAAGCCCTGTAATTATTTTGTTTTCGATCCAATATCATGTAGGTTTATACATTGCCAATCTTTTCAAGTGTTATACATAAAATATATTTGTCATAATCTCTCTCTGATATTTTCTTTATTCTGAATTCTGTATTCTAAGATGCATTACTTTCAATATTCTAAAAGTAATGTATCCAACCGATGCCAAGTTCTCAAAACATGTCTGTTAAGGGGACAGTTCCTTTCTTTCACACTGATCGAAAGGTGGTGGATAAATTGTTTGCTGAAGTTGTCCTCTGATTCCCAAAGATACTGTTATTTACGAGATTGGCATTTGAAGACGTATTGAAATCTTGTCAACAGTGAGCAAACACCCATACCTGATAGTAAGAATAAGTTGTCCCCTAACACTGGATTCAGCCAAAAGTACTTTTTAGATGTCGAATAACGCAACATCAAGTATATTTTGGTCTTAGATACGGGATCGTTAGCTAACATATTGAACTTTCATGCTAGAAATGTTAGTTTGAACAGTTTTCAACTGGTATGTATGAAGAATAGGTTTCATTACTTTCTAAAAAATGATGCAAATGTTTATGTTTTTCTTCGTCAAAATTTTGTGTCCATTTTGTTCCATTCAGTTTTTGAAGCGAAAATTAATCGACCTAAAAGAAGTATCAAGCAGTTTTCAAGTTCTTTTTTTTTTCTTCGTTTTTTAAATTGTTCTGAAAAATAACATATAGTATATAGGACAACGAATTATAATTTTTTCAAAGGAGGAAATCTAAAATCCTAAATAAAAAATCACGGCAATTCAATTAAAAAATACCGAAATAACTGTAAATTTTTTGTCCGCATATGTGCATTTCGACAACTCATGTCTCTTCAGTGCAGATAAAATCAAAACAGTTGGAAGTCAATAAACCGAAATACGTGTAAAAAATGATAGGGAACAAAAAACCAATAAACTAACTGCAATTGCTTCAGATATATCAAACCATAGGCTGTTCAAACCTGTCCGCGAATCAGCCAAAGAACCTCATGACAGGACATTTCTCGCTAATACAGGCTTGGAGGTCATACATCTTGCCAAGATTCTATACAACAAAACATTAAAATCAAACATTTCAACTTACTTCACAGATCAATCTGTTCCACTTATTTCGTATTGTTGAAAACCCTCGGGCGACATCAAGATGTAGACAGGGATAAAAGCTCTGTCCTTGATAAACTGGAGTTTTCAATGTATCGTGTACATTCACTCGATATCCTTTCATTTTTCCTACACTAAGCCAATTGCAACTACCAATTACAAACAGGTATCTCCTGATATTAAAATTGATGACTTCAAAGACAAACCACCTGATTGACCTTGCTCCACTCCCCCTCCAATTACACGTAATAACCGGTGACTTGGTTTTTGTAGACAATATCAAACTACGAGAGGTCTTTTCAAAAGGTCCCAAATTCCGCCAATCCAAGCATATCAACTGGAAGTACAACTTCAAAATTATGAGGGCTATGCACAGAAGTGGGAAAAGAAAGAGGAATAAGATGTTGAGTCGCTGTTTGATTAGACCACGTCCATTAAGTTGTTAATTTTGAATCGTATTCGGCGATTAAAAGCATGAATAAAATCAAGAAATCCCAGAATATTTGAAGATCCCCTAGCTGGAAATACTTTAGACAACCTCCACGAAAATAACGTTATTGTCCCTGCAGACAAAGCTTCTAACTTCCTAATGTTCGTGTGTAAGAAACACTACCTCAACGAGCCTGAAATTAAAGAGACTACTGATACACCTACTTCAGCTTCGCACTTAGATCTTTTGATATACATTGACGAAGATGGACGTTTGAAATATAAGTTTTTTGACAAATGTTATAATTTTAACTTCCCAATTGTGACTTTTCCTTTTCTGAGCAGCAATATACCTACCTCTCCTGCCAATGGAGTTTGCATTTTACAGTGATTCGTTACTGCCGAGCATGTACTTTATACAGTGATTTTTTAAAAGAGAAAACACACAAAGCTAATAAGTCAGGGATTTGTTCTGCCTTTGTTATTTTCATCCCTTCAGAAATTCTATGGCCGTCGTCATAAAACCATTGTCTGATATGACGTGTCTGTATCCCAAATGAAAAAGGCCATTTTCAGCTAGATTTCATGTCTTCCCGGATTTGACATAATCGGTTTTGACTCAACCGTAGATTGGCTCACTGATAGTGTAACGGGTGTCGCTTAGCGGAGCAGGACATGCTTACCCTTCCAGAGCACCTGATGTCACATCCAATTTTCACACTATGAATGCTTTAGTTTTAAATGTCGTCTTTTTATTTCCGTTCCTTGTGGTTGTCTCACGTTCTTTGTTTGTCTTTGCTTTTCTCTGTTGCCGTTTTTGCCATGTCTCATGACTTTAATTTTTGTAATCATAACTTCTCTTGTTCCTTCGGCATTCTTCTTCAGTTATATCCGACACGAATTGACACAGTTCTGCAAATACAAGACAAATAAAGAAAAATGAACAAGAACGCCACAAGCAGCACCAACGGGAAATTTTGAAAAGTATTTGTGTATCTCTTAAGTTTCAGAAAATTTAAAGGACAAATCTTCACCACGAACATAATCGACGAAGACAAAACTAAAATAAAATAACAGTTTGATAAACAAGACAACACAGATAACAAAAGCACTGACAGTGTGAATTCCACCTGAAAAACGGAGAGTATCACCAGGTGTTTCTGAAGGGTAAGCATGATCTGTTTCATGAAGTTCGCACGCAAACTCAGAGGTATCATCAATAGAGTTAAGTTGATAAAGGTATAGGTATGCATTATTTTCGTCTTGAATTTCAAAAAGGCTTCACATTTCGGCATCCACTTCGCAACGTATATTTGTTTCCGCGAATAAAAGTTTCGTTAGCACTTGTACAATAAACTTTGATATAATATTTGTATAACAGCCCTTTTCGAACAATATCACTTGTTACTCTGTAAGGAAAAAATACCGGAAAGAATATGTCAGGGAAGAATTTATGATGGAACTAATATTCTGTCACACAATTTTTCGGGCGAATTATCAGAAAAAAAATATACTGGCAAGATGAACCAACACTGATGAGGCGAGTTTGACCTCAATTATGAATAGAATGAGTGTGTCGGAAATTGCGGCGAGCTTTCGGCGTGCGAGTTGACTTGTTTTAAATATTGCAAAAGTGCAGCTGCTCACGTAAATGGGATGATATTCAATGTACAGACACGTTGTTTCAGAACGTATATTAACGCTTTGAATCTATTTTTACCAACAAGACAAACAGTATTCCATTTTATATCATTTACATGCAAAATTAATCTAAAAGCAAATAGACATGTACATGTAACTTCTATATTTTACTGCTTAGAATGCAATAATTAATAAGATAAATATTTAAGAATTTCAGAGTACACAGATCTTGCAGTGGGTCTTATCTTTTACTGAAATCCGTGCATCATTTAAACATTTGAAGATTATATGTATTCTTAGCAAATTTTACATAGCATAGATTTACAAACCTGTGTGAAATGATAATCATTACAATAAAGAATACTATGTTTGTTCAAAAGTATTTTAAACACACTTTCTGCATATATTCCTTCAATCTGCAAAGTGAAGTTATTATCATAGTAGAAAAAGACTTTACTCCCTATGAGGAATTATAGTTGTAATGAAGTAAATCATACTACAATAATGACTTTTCAAGGGTCGCATTATTGCATTTTATGACTCTGAGTGAAAATAAAGAATCTGAATCTCAATCATACAGTCATTGTGTTCTTCCATTATATCATCTTATCAATTCGCATCATTTAAGTCGTTGTAGCAGTCAACGATATAATTCCTCAAATGCAATGTGTTCTTAGAGTACATGTCTGTACAAACTTGATACGTCTTAATTTTACGTATAGGAATTAAATAAAAAAGAATGTTTTATTACAATTATATTAAAAGGGACATTGTACCCAGGCATAGTACATGTACAACTCATATCAGTTTGCACGTTTTAAAGTATAATATATAGATATAATGATATGAAATTTAAACATTTGTGGTTGGCTATATTTTGTTTAAGCTTCTCAGCGATTGACACAGGAGTAAATTTCAGAAGAAAAAGCGTAACATGGACGCTAATTTAAAGCAAAAATTCGTATGAGATTCACAAACATGTTTGTCTTGGAGATCATTTTAATCCGGTTGTGTGTAAATCCAGGGAGCTTTCAATAATAATTGTTCAGTTCAGATGAGGGAGTAGCAATGAATCATTTTAATAATATTTGATATAAAACAAGAAAGCGCCGAATTCCGAATGTAATAGTTATGGCTGAAAAGCGAGACGAACCAAAGATTTAATTTCGTCTTATATTCAGTGAAAGTGATCTCGCTTTTACATTTAATTTATACAAATTCAATCCAATTTCAAATATTATATAAATATCAAAATCAATAGGATTACAGAGCAGGCAAATGTAGTTTTTTTAACATATTTAAATATCTTAAAGCATTTAAATATGAGTTTTAAGAGTTTCTACAAATTCTAAACTGAGCAAGAAAGTTGTGTAGGTAACATAAAAAATATCAAATACTCACAACTGCCTTTTTATAAATGTGTTCTGCATAATTTGTGTCTTTAAATTTTTCTTCGGTTGGATATGTATATTTTTCTAGCCAAGCTTGCAACTCCGAGTCCAATCCTTTTCCAACATTCGGATATTGTGGCACATGAGTATGCGTGTCAATAAAACCAGGTATTACAAATTGTCTTCAAAACAAAGGAAAAAAGGTAAAAGATAAAGTATGTGAAAACCGAACGATCATACTCATTTGATTGCAAAATATGTTTCAGTATGTCTTAAGTATATGTCCTTGAACATGTTGAACTCTCCTCTCCGTCCAATAAATACTGTATACAATTTTGAGGAAAATTCCTGTGCTATTATCTTCATGAGCATGCTTTTTATAACCTATCAGTAATATAGTCATTTTCAGTTATCAAATTACATTGAAACAGAATTTATGGATTTTTTTGTATGTGTGTGCAGTATTTCCAAAAATCATACTATTTAAATATGTAACAGAAAACGTCAGCCATTTACAGCCACATATTGGTTGTCTCAGTATTACATGTATTAAATGTCCCGGACCAACAAAAACAAGTTTTCTCATTTTTGTTTTTACTTTTCATTTAATTTTTTATTCTTATTTCTATTTATTTATGTATTTATTTATTTTTTGTTTTGTTTTGTTTTTTAACACAGAATGGAGTATTCGCATATAGTTTACCACCTTGACTTCAATATACTGTCCACCACCTTGGATTAAAAAATAATACTAACACAAAGCTAAGTTGTTACCTTTTCATTATCTGTACATTTATCTATTCATTTTACTCTACATAGATAACAGTCGATTTGAATGCCTTTTATCAAATGCGACCAATTTAATTCGAATGCACTCTAATTGGTGAAAAGCAAAATACCGAAATTACTATTAATTGGGTTTCTGCATATATCGACAACTTATGTCTCTTCACTGTGGATTATTTGTAAATCAATCAAGGGAAATATGTGTAAAAAGTGATAGAGAACAAATTACCAATATGTTAACGTTAGGTACTAGTTTGTTAAGCCAAAAACAGCCAAGGACAGAGCTATCCAAGACAATGATACCCCTATTCTCAGGGACCAATCACAATTTTGAATTCTATTTGGTATCTTTAACCTAAGAATGCTTCTATGTAAAGCCTGGGTAAAGACGAGACATGAATTACAGACATTTTTCTTCATAACAATTATTTTCTGAAATAAGCAACTAAACGTAAAGCATCGCTGTGTGTCAATGTAAATGTTAACATCATGGTAGAATTGCCTGCATTGATTTTATTATAAAGTATCAGCACCAGTACGTAAACGGCATTAGCAAACCTAATCAAACAAAATGCCAGATACTATTTACTAGTGTTTTTTATTTTGATATTTTTGGTTATTTATTCTTATTCAAACTTTAAAAAGTTTCTTTTATCGATTTTTTTCATATGATATGCACTAAGCAGACAAAAAGAAGCATATGCAAAAATCCATACTATAGTCACCAGTATTTTGTTATCCAATATGCATAAAAAAGGTTGAACAAAACTGGAAATTATTTGCAGTAAACTGGGAAAAAGCCTTGAGACCACCGGAATCAAGTAAATGAGTTCATTGAGGGCCATAGTATATCGTCAAAAAGGGATTGCGGTATATTACTTTTTGTTAGCTGTTAAATATTACAATGAAACTCGAATATACACATGTAATAAACAGGCGTATAACGGAGTTACGCATAGAACGAACTTAATTGAAAATCCTAGCCAAAAGCGCTTAAGTTTCATTAAAATTCATTAGTTTATAACGAATTCACTTTAAGCGAGCTTTCTGTTATAGCGAAGTCATTACTGATCCGCATGATCAATAATGACGTGACACATATTTTGAAGTTAATACACAATGATAAGAAGATTCAAAACATTATGTACTTGCTAGAGTAAAGCAAGTGAGAACCGAACCGTCAATCCAAAACGAATAATCCAAGGACAATGGCATCATCAGAAACAAAAAAAGAAAAAAAAAAAAAAAAAAAAAAACAGAGACACAACATGGGTACAAAAGAAAAATGAAGACACACACACACACAAAGATGAACAACACGGACCCAATAAAAAACCATGAGATCAGGTGCACCGGTAGAGTCAGCATCTCCTGCTTCTTATAAGACACCCGCCCTGTTGAACATGTCAAATCCGGTAGTGAGGTCAATTCCGGTAGAGAAAACACCAATTAATTTTTAGAGGGAAAGATCTGTTGTCATCTGGGAAACAGATATCCCATAGCTGACCACAAGATGGTGATGTTATCCGTAAAACTTCTGGAGGGATGACTTAAAGTTTTGGGTAACATACCCTTGTTGAAGTAGCATATTTATGAGCAATCGGTTTCTATCAAGGACGTCACTGTATCGAACACAGGCTCTTGAATAGCGAATGAGCTGGGAGAACACGATTAAGCTTAACTCGGGGCATTACATTCAAGTTTGAGCTTATCGTAGTGAAGGTTGTGCACATCCGCAATAGCAAATTAAAATTTTCGATTATCTAATGGGCAAAATGCGTAAGTTAAATTTTATTGGCAAATAAATATTATCAATTAATTCAGAAAGGTGAAGGTTTCTTTAATCTTTATCTTCGTTGGAATATGTCTTTTTTTCTCACAAAAGAAATCTTAAAATTAGCCTTAGATGACAACGTAGAAAATTGACATAAACTGAGTACACTCAGCATAAATTTAAAAAATGCGCATATTATAGGGGATTTCTATGATCACCATTTTTCATTAAATAATAAAAACTAAATATATATGAATGCGTACAATAATATGGTCTTCATATGAAGATTACTTGACGTACTTGTTCATTTGTTAAAACTTATTTGTTATATAATATAAGAACGTAAGGAATTTCGCTTTTAACGAATTTATTTCACCAGTCCCCTAAAATACGTTATAAGCAAGTATTACTATATTTTTACAATAACCCATGTAATTTGTGTATGGTTGTATTTATGTTGCCTTTTTATTATATTTGAAGATTTCCGAATGCTCTGATTTGATCTGCATTATAAAGAGACATAAGCTGTCGAAATGGTCATATGTCATATGCAGCAACAATATTCTTAGTAACTTCGGTATCGTATTAATTATTAGAGTATTTGTCTATTTACTATTTTTTTTTTTGGGGGGGGGGATTTTCAGTTGAACATTTTAAAAACACGTATTTTGAAATACGATGTGGATCATATTCATAGGTATGTAACCAGAGATTCATATTTAGCCAGTCGATTATTTTTACCATTTTACAGACTTATTTAAAAAAAAGCATTCAATTAATTTGAAACTGACATCTATTCAACAATTATCATATATTTTCGACATTAGTGAAGAACCAAAAGACAATATCTCACCCTCTTTGCAGATGAAAAACTGGCACATTTGTCATTAAGTATTCTTCCATAGTGATGTCGAGTTCTGTACCCTCTTTAAAAAAAATTATCTGAAAAAAAATAGATATAGAATAATGGAAGTTTTGTTTTTGATACAAGAAATATTGGCGAACAATAATGGACGAGCCCCTTGCTGGCGAGTCCTTTTTTGGAGCCAATATTTCTTGTATTAAAAACAAAACTTCTATTATTCTTTTTATCGGTTATTAACTAAATCATTTAAAAGAACAAATTTTGAAATGAATGTTAATTTTCATCAAATCGTGAAATTGACTAGTATTGGTTAGAAAAAGAATTTGTACGATCCGGTAAGAGTCTCTATAGATGTATATTTCTTTGTTTCACTGATTCTTATTGACAAAGTAGGCGTGGCCTAAGATACTTTTTGCCAATATTTTTTCGTATTCGGGCAGAAGCAAATACTGAAAGATATTTGCTTCGTGAGATCAAAGGAAACTCATTCAAATTACAGATAAATATAGAGTAATGGAAGTTTTGTTTTTGATACAAGAAATATTGGAGAGCAATAATGGACGAGCCCCTTGTTGGCGAGTCCATTATTGGAGCCAATATTTCTTGTATTAAAAACAAAACTTCTATTATTCTTTTTATCGATAATTGACTAAATCATTTAATAGTCAGAGATGGCCTAAAAAGTTACTGTGATAAAGTCTACTCCACGAGCGGCGTCAATCAGATGTGGATTCTAAAAAATTCTAAAGATCTTCTCGAACAGCTATCCTCTAGCAGTCTTACCCATTGCCACAGCATACAAACCTTTGATTTTTCTACTCTTTATACTACCCTGCCACACAATAAATTGATAACAGTAATTTCGGATTTGATACATCAATGTTTCTGCACTAAAAACGGAGAACGCAGATACACTTATTTAGTAGTAGGGAAAGACAAACATATTTTGTAAAGAACCACACTGAGTCAAACAAGAAGTACACTGAGAATGACGTAATCAAGATGCTGGAACTTTTAATAGATAATATTTTTGTCGAATTTGGAGGCCATGTTTTTCAACAGACAATCGGGATTCCCATGGGAACTAACTGCGCGCCACTTTTAGCTGATCTCTTCCTTTTTTCATATGAGGCGAAGTTTTTACAAGGGCTTACACAGAAAAAACAAAAACATTTAGCCCAGTCCTTCAATTTCAGCTTCCGCTACATAGACGATGTACTTTCTCTTAATAATCCAAAATTCAAGGAATATTTACACCAGATCTNGGGGGGGGGGATTTTCAGTTGAACATTTTAAAAACACGTATTTTTAAATACGATGTGGATCATATTCATAAGTATGTAACCAGAGATTCATATTTAGGTCAGTCGATTATTTTTACCATTTTACAGACTTCTTTAAAAAAACATCATTCAATTAATTTGAAACTGACATCTATTCAACAATTATCATATATTTTCGACATTAGTGAAGAACAAAAAGACAAATAGTCATAAAATATATCGCACCCCCTTTGCAGATGAAAAACTGGCACATTTGTCATTAAGTATTCTTCCATAGTGATGTCGAGTTCTGTACCCTCTTTAAAAAACATTATCTGAAAAAAAATAGATATAGAATAATGGAAGTTTTGTTTTTGATACAAGTAATATTGGCGAACAATAATGGACGAGCCCCTTGTTAGCGAGTCCATTTTTGGAGCCAATATTTCTTGCATTAAAAACAAAACTTCTATTATTCTTTATATCGGTTATTAACTAAATCATTTAAAAGAACAAATTTTGAAATGAATGTTAATTTTCATCAAATCGTGAAATTGACTAGTATTGATTAGAAAAAGAATTTGTACGATCCGGTAAGAGTCTCTATAGATGTATATTTCTTTGTTTCACTGATTCTTATTGACAAAGTAGGCGTGGCCTAAGATACTTTTTGCCAATATTTTTTCGTATTCGGGCAGTAGCAAATACTGAAAAATATTTGCTTCGTGAGATCAAAGGAAACTCATTCAAATTACCGATAAATATAGAATAATGGAAGTTTTGGTTTTGATGCAAGAAATATTGGCGAACAATAATGGACGAGCCCCTTGTTGGCGAGTCCATTATTGAAGCCAATATTTCTTGTATTAAAAACAAAACTTCTATTATTCTTTTTATCGGTTATTAACTAAATCATTTAAAAAGAACAAATTTTGAAATGAATGTAAATTTTCATCAAATCTTGAAATTGACTAGTATTGATTAGAAAAAGAATTTGTACGATCCGGAAAGAGTCTCTATAGATGTATATTTCTTTGTTTCATTGATTCTTATTGACAAAGTAGGCGTGGCCTAAGATACTTTTTGCCAATATTTTTTCGTATTCGGGCAGAAGCAAATACTGAAAGATATTTGCTTCGTGAGATCAAAGGAAACTCATTCAAATTACAGATAAATATAGAGTAATGGAAGTTTTGTTTTTGATACCAGAAATATTGGAGAGCAATAATGGACGAGCCCCTTGTTGGCGAGTCCATTATTGGAGCCAATATTTCTTGTATTAAAAACAAAACTTCTATTATTCTTTTTATCGATAATTGACTAAATCATTTAATAGAACAACTTTTGAAAATGAATGATAAATTTAGATTTAAACAAATCGTGAAATTGACAAGTATTGATAGGTAAAAGAATTTGTACGATCCGGTAAGAGTCTCTGAAAAGATGCATATTTCCTTGTTTCATTGACTCTGATTGACAAAGTAGGCGTGGCCTAAAATAGTTTTTGCCAATATTTTTTTCGTATTCGGGCAGTAGCAAATACTGAAAAATATTTGCTTCGTAAGATCAAAGAAAACTCGTACACATTACCGATAAAAACTATTAAAAGGAATTTAAACATAAAAGTATACATAAAGAAGACCATAAATAAAAGTGTTGTTCCATCAATAAATTCTACCATATATTTGTCAAGAGTTTGTCTCATGTGAATTTACTCCAAATCCTTTCTTTGTTACAAACTTTGACCACCATTGAACTTCTTCAGTTTTACATTTGGATCACTTTGGTTATTTGTTCTCTATCAGTTTTTAAACATCTTTGAGTTGATAGTATTCCAAACGTTTATATTTTATCTGCACTTGAAAGACATAAGTTGTCGAAATGCACATACATGTATGCAGAATCTAAATTCACAGTAACTTCGTAATTTAGTTATTTATTACCACTGGATCAATGCATCTGTTGGTAGACTGTTAGTCCCTGAGGGTGTTCACCAACCCAGTTGTCAATACTGCAGTGCTGTACCAAACCCCATTTATATTCGGAACCTTGAAAACAACGGCAGTAGAATACCCAAGGAACAAAGCACAAGATTACACAAATCAAAGTCCAGAGACAAGGCAAAAGCAAGAACACCAAAAGACGGAAGACCGAAGACACTACATGCCCACAAAACACACGAACATTACATTTACAACACTAAAAACTAAAGCACTAACAGTGTGAACTCTCAATAAACAAGAGTGACATCAGGTGCCCCGGAAGGATAAGCATGTCCTGCTCTGTGCACAGCACTCGCCACACTGTCAGTGGGTCAATCCAGGGTAAAGTCAAAACCGGTAATGTCAAATCAGGGAAGACGCGAATCTAGCTGAAAATGTCAGTTTTTATTTATGACACTGACATTTCATATCTATCTATGATGTTGTGGTGACGGCCATAGAATTTCTGAAGGGACGAGAGTAACAAAGGCTGAACATATCCCTGACTCAGCAGTTTTTGTGACAGTGTTTTTGCTCTTTCCACTAAGTCAATGTATGTACTGTACACTCTACAGTAACGGATTACATATCTATATTTTTATAAATTTTGTTGAAAACTAAGGAGTGTCTCCCTGATGCAAAGCTGTGTCCTTAGATAATTTTGGCTTTACATTAAGATCATACTGGTTATTTGTTCTCAATCAGTTTTTAAACATCTTTGAGTTGATGGTCTTCCAAACGTTTATATTTTAATTGTACTGAGAGAATGAAGTTGTCGAAATGCGCTTACGCAGAATACATTTGTATAAATTCACAGTAACTTTGGTATTAAGTTATTTGTTACCTCTGGGTCGATGCCTCTGCTTGTGGACTGTTAGTCCCCGAGAGTATTCACCAGACCAGCAGTCAGTACTTCGGCGCTGACACGAATACGATTATATTTGGAACCTTGAAATATCTTCCAAACGTTTCTATTTTATCTGCACTGAAGAGAAATAAGTTGTCGAAATGCGCACATGCAAAATCTAAATTGACAGTAACTTCGGTATTTAGTTATTTGTTGCTATTATTTAAATTCATACTATTTAATTGTATGAAGTGTTGCTTCCGACGTGGTATATATATTTTTTGAAAAAAAACCCTAAATTGTATGTGTTTTTGTTGTATCATATCAAATTTACTTTCCTTTTGTAATTATTTCATTTTGCTATCTATCTGTGTTATATGACTATTCTGCACTAGGTTCAACGAGTATGTTGTTTACGTGTTCTTGACATTTTTAATAACTTAGATGTCATTTAAATGTCAGCGTATCAAAATACATATTAAATTCAATACCAGTATAAATAGACGAAAATATTATATTTCATTGATAAAATCAAAAGTACCTTAATCTTTTCTCATTTATATGAATGAATTATCTTCTATCAATGAAATTTGCAGTAAAACTTTACAAACCACATTGTATATAACTAATCTCCATTTTATTTATACACTTTGTACCTATAATTGACAATTATATTTTAACAATTAAAATAAGATTCTAAATGGTTGATCGCATGGGATCTTTGAATACATCTGGCTAATTTCATTAATTGAAACAATTCATTGCTGAAGATGACATGAAATGATAAGTTATTACTCCAATCTGAATCAAATGTAAAGGGTCTGTTATATTCTCGCGACAAGCGTCGCTTGAATAACAAATAATAAAATACCGAAGTTACTGTTAATTTATTTTCTGCATATGCGCATTTCGACAACTTATGTCTCATCAGTGCAGATAACACCAAAACATTTGGAATCCATTAACCGAAAAAAATGTTAATATGTTGAATATGATAAAAGGCCAACTACATCTATTACTTAAATTCATGACACAAAAAAATGTTAAACATATTATGAAAACAGGAACGAAAGAGAAATGAAGTAGTTTGAATTTATCCTACACATATTTATCGCTAGATTGTCGTCTGATAGTTCTTTTTTTTTAATTTAAAATAGTTAAGTTTTTAGATAATTTCTTAAATAGCAGATCTTTAGGTCATTTTCTGATTTCCAATCTAAAAAATATTTTGATAACACAAGCAACGGAAATTATGTCCTTAGCTATCTGTCAGTAACTGCAAGCATTTGTCAGGACAGTACCTGTGTGTATCATGTGTATTGTCTTCATGTTTTATGTACTTCATTGTAAGGGTACACGTCTTGATAAGTTGGATTTTTTTCTAGTTTGATTTCTACTGTGAGTCCGTGTATTTATTTTTTAGTCATTCACCACACATAGTGGAGGGTTGGGGGTTGGATAGATAAAAAAAACCGAGTTTAACCCCTCCGCAATTTATGCGCCTGTCCCAAGTCAGGGATATGTTTGTCATTGGCTTGCCCTTGTCTTTTTATTAAATTTTATTTAGTTTCTTGATATTTGGATTATTGAATGTAATTTGTATCCATTGATTTATTCACTTTTTTACTTTTTTGGGGTCATTTAGGGCTTGCTATATGGTGTGAGGTTCCTCACTGTGTTGAAGACCGTACGGTGACCCCTAGATGCTTTGTGTTTGGTAGTTTTAACCTGGATATGGGATGTTGTCTCCTTGACATTTACCCCATTTCCTTTCTTTTTCATATTTATGAACAATTCCCGGTCACATAAAACTGTTTGAAAATTTTATATTTTCAACATTTGATATTTATAATTAAGAAATGCCCGGTATGCAAATTAAAACTTCTGGTGTTTAATTATATTGTGATTCACGTATAATGACGACTACGATGTTTTTGTCGATACAATAATGCAATTTAATTTCGGAATGAAAGATTGATTTTCATTGCTAAAATATGTCATTCCTGATTACTGATGGAGTGTTCAAACCTTTTCCCGGAATTTAATTAAAACTTCCCAATAATTCTCGTGTCTTAAAATAGGTTTTATTTTCGAAATTCGCATTGGCAGAAGAAACTTCGGTATTTTGTTATTTTATTTCCCATCTGCTTTTCAATATTGGTGAGTTCTTTGATCGGGAAATTTAATCCCTTTATTTTTCGCATTAAAACAAGAAAGTTAGATATAGGCTTGATCTAAATAAAGATTTTTTTACAAAATATAAGTGTTTTGTTGTTTCTGACATAACATTGCAATTAAAATTATCAATTCACCAAAAATAATTTAGAAATCTTTTTTTTTTATTATATTAAGTAAAGTAAAACCTACCTCCCCATTCTGCACACCCAGTGCATGGTCAGGAAAAATAACCAAGGGTTCAATATCTGTTGAATGGGCAAACATACCGCGATATACAAATGCGTTTGTCATGTCGTTTTTTGTCATTAAATGCAATGAAACTGTTTAAGATAAGCTTACCATCACAATGTACGTAATATTAAATTCGGATACTTTATAAAAGCTTAAATTCCATTTAGTTGTCGCCTGAGCGTTTGAACCACCACACCTGAGATATGATCTCAAAAGTAAGTCTTATTACTACTATTACAATTTGTTTTTAATTTCCTATACTATAGGAGTTTCAGCAACATGTATGAACTAAAAATCTGTACATTAAACATGACATTAGAAGTGACTATTTTCATCGTAAAATTAATCATTTTTAACGAGAAATATAATTTTCTAGTCTTCAGTTCAAATGGGTGATTTTTTATCAAGTAAGAGTGGTTTTCGGTAATATTTAGTCAGTCAGTACTTCGGTGCTGACCCGAAAACCGATACTATTTGGAACCTTACAATATCTAAATTTTTGTAAATTTTGTTGAAAGCTTAGGAGTATCTCCCTCTTGCAAAGCTCTGTCCTTAGCTGATTTTGGCTTAACATTTAGATCATATTGGTTATTTGTTCTCTCTCAGTTTTTACACATCTTTTAGTTAATGGTCTTCCAAACATTTAGATTTTATCTGCTCTGAAGAGACATAAGTTGTCGAAATGCGCATATACAGAATTAAAATTCACAGTAACTTCGATATTTAGTCATTTATTACCACTGGGTCGATGCCACTGCTGGTTGACTGTTAGTCCCCGAGGTTATTCACCAGCCCAGTAGTCAGTACTTCGGTGATGACCCGAAAACCGATACTTTTTGGAACCTTTCAATATCTAAATTTTTGTAAATTTTGTTGAAAACTAAGGAGTATCTCTCTCTTGCAAAGCTCTGTCCTTAGCCGATTTTGGCTTAACATTTAGATCATATTGGTTATTTGTTCTCTCTCAGTTTTTACACATCTTTGAGTTTATGGTCTTCCAAACGTCTAGATTTTATCTGCACTGAAGAGACATAAGTTGTCGAAATGCGCATGTGCAGAATTTAAATTCACAGTAACTTCGGAATTTAGTCATTTAATGATAATTCGCAGATCTGATTAGAGGTGACTAATGAAATGCTGGTGCAACAAGTAACAAGAAATATTAATATATTTGCACGATATAACGAAAGTGGACATATAGATGAGTGCTGACACAATATTCCATCGAAGTGCACTCAAACAGCGTTCCTCAAGTGTACTTCGAGTTAACTTAAAAGTGATTCCAAAACAGCCTAAAACTGACGTGGGATTAAAAGCAATCAAAAGCAGATTTGGTCGCGGAAGTGTTTGCGAAGTGCACTTGAAGTGCACATCATCACTGCTTTACATTGATTTAAGTAATGGGTCGTTTTAAAACACGTGATCTTAGTTATACAAAGTTCACTTTAGAGTGTCTGCACTTTTAAATTTGGCATTTATATATTCGTTACTCCCGGTTTAGATTTATATCTAAGCGGGCTTATTTTTTATACATACTTCAAAATATGTTTGATATAAGTCGTTTCTTGCTTAGTGACAAAAATGATAACAAATTACTTAAGAACAAATGCTACGTGAACTTCTTCGAAAGAGTATGATATAAATGTAGTCTTTGTATTTCAATTATTTTGGTCATTTTTAAAGATTCAGTTTAAACCTCAGAAGGAAAACATTACTTTTAAGACATGCCTATTCTAAGATTTTTGAAAATTTAAAACTTCTTCGAAATTAATAAAGTAGAATATTTGAAAAAAACATAATATTTGGTCATTTGTAAATATCTAGTTTAAAACTTAAAACTGCACAATAAAAACTGACTTTTCAAAGAAAGACATTTTAAGAAATGAGTAATTGTGATCCTTTGTAATAGGCCATGGGCTGAAATCACTTTCCGTGCACCCCCCACTTCCCATCTAGACCGATTTTTTTTAGTCCTCCTATATCCCCTCTTCAAAATAAAACATGTTAACACGAACATAACCTGCACGCATAGACAGTATAGGGCCACTTTTATAGTACACCATGAAAAACTCTTGTATTTTTGTTTTAACCTAAGTTTCATCTTTTAAGCCCCATAATTATTCAATGATAAGTAATATGTACTGAAATTTGGTACCAAATTAAAGCTAATATAATATTCTTTACCATGAACTCAAGTTTGGGCACTTTACGCCATTTTTATGACCTGGGGATACAAAAAATGTACCCCTCCTCCTGCAAAAAAAATAGCGAAAATGACAATTTTAGGCTGTCAATTCCTTTCAGATAAACAAACCTCGTCATTTGATCTAGTTTTTATGCTTAATTTATCAGTTGTAATACAATGTTGGAAAATAAAACCATTAAAGTCCATAAACTTTTGATAATGGATAAAAATTTTTTGAAAAATGTGAATTTTCGGAATTTTAGGTTTTTTCACAATTTCATCTTTCTGACATTATGGTCGCAAAAATCTGAATATATACTAAATAATTGCCGAGGTAATAATGATTTATGATATGTTAGCAACAAATCGTGTGCAAACATTTTAGTTTCAGACGTATTGTGGGTTCAGAAATGTCAAAATTAGCACCCCTCTCCCTAAAAATTAAGGGAAAATATGAAATATTCGGGCTCTAAATGATTAAAGAATAATGTTTGATTGGAATTCTTGTGTGTATTTCACTAAAGTTGACATGCAGAAGATCATTTAAGTAGATTTAAACTGTTGGAGGTCTCTTCATGACTCTTCTGCTCGAAATTGTATGCAAAATGGGAATTTTCCGTTTTTCAGAATTTCTGCTGTTTTGACTATGAGATGCAAATACTTCATGAAATTGATATATAACTTCAAAATGATGATTAAATATCCTTTCATTTTATCTAAGCCATAGGAAAATATGTTTTTAAACATTTCAAAATAACTACAGTCTCAGAAATTACAAAAAATATAACCCCTTACCACAAATATTCAACATAATTTATTTCATTCTTTTTAGCTTGAAAAGCTTAAACAATGTATAAAGGTCCAATAACATATTATTTCAAACACCAAAATACACAGAGACTCCCATATATCACAAATAGGATCATGTGTGTGGTTTATGGGCAGCTATGCAACAATTTAACTTTGAATTTTGTAAAATTCCGAAATGCTGAAAAATCCAATTTTTCGCGAAAATCTCCCAAAATATACAATTTTACCCATATTTTGGCGTTAAAAATGCATGTTGCGATATATAACATGCATTTTTTAAAAGAAAGTAAAATATTAGTATGTTTTGTTCATATAAATGTACAGACATACATATTCAGGGGATTTTTAAGCATCATTTTGTTGGGGTAGGGGTAAAATTTTCGGTATTTAGAGTCACAATGAAAACTCCTTGTTCTTCTTAACATTGGCCCGGACGCCCAGACACCATTAATAAATTATAAGCCGAGTTCGACTTCAACTCGGCTAAAAATTTGTCATAAATAAGCTATACTGCTTAGGAATACTCTAAATATTAGCAAAGAAAATCTGATGACCATCATTGAAAAAGTAAATTGATAAATGTTTCATCAGTGCATACACACTCAAATACTTGCAAGAACAGAGTAAAGTTTTGTTCTATGCTATAGACGTATAAAATAACTGTTTCTGGAAATTTACCAAAATTTTAAACCAATTTAAAAAAAACCTTTGTGTTCACAATTATTTAATTATTGTACCAAAAACTTGCAAAAAGTCATGATTGTAGGCAAAAATTAAGAAAGATTATAAGTGTTAGACACTTTCTGAAAATTTCCTGAAATTGGGACCGTTATCGAAATTACAAAAGCATATTGCGCATCTGCAGACTACATGCACAATTCTGTAAGAAAAATGAAAATATGGGAGGAATTTATGTCATATAAAAATGAAATTTGAGCCTTTT
>MJUU01027447.1:62458-72698 GCA_002080025.1 Modiolus philippinarum
GACATTCAAAGTTTTAAGCCTAGAAATTCAAGTCCATGTATGAGGGGAGTGACACGGTTTTGAAAAATGGGAAAAAGTGGTAAAAAAATTGGAAAATTGGAAAAATGATTGGAAAGTTATCAAAATAGGAAAACCCCAAAAAGTGGTTGGTGGGAAATTTAACTCTAAAAATCAAAGAGTGGTTTAAAATCAAAAGTTGTGTTTGATTCAAGATCGTTTATTACAAGAAGCATTGAGTATCACCAATGAAACTTCTTGGTTATATAAACTATGATGTACCCTCGGGTTCTGATCATTTCGGTTATACATTGCATGGCAATTCTTTGCAAAATTCTTCTTTTTTCTGTAAAACTAATGAAGATAACAAAAGACCTGCATATGGCCATTTCGACAACTTATGTCTCTTCAGTGCAGATAAAATCTAAACATTTGGAAGACCATAAACTCAAACATGTTTAAAAACTGATAGAGAACAAATAACTAAATATGATCTAAATGAAAAGCCAAAATCAGCTAAGGACATAGATATCAACTGTTCTAGAATTAGTAGATAGATAGATTGAACTGAATGATATGCAATTTTGTTCACTGAAAGAACTATGAAGAAATGCATAGAGGGTTGCTTGACAAAGACGGCACTGATATCGGTGAACATGAGTCTTTTGTCCCCATTATAAATCTTTCCGTATCATCTGCTAGAAGGCAAAGAAGGCCAACTTCATATTTAAGAGAATCTTTTGCTTGATAATATTTTATTTACTTTCATTAAATTGATCAATAACAATACTCTAAATAGTTATATAAAATGCATGTCTACTCATGTGTCTATCTTCGGGGTATCCATTTGCTTGCTTGAATTGATATTGGCTTTAGTTTTCAGCCAAGATAACAGTGACCCTTGATAAGTATGTACCCCCCCACGTTCTGCCATGCCCATCCGTCTGTTCGACACAAAGTTCATCAGCACATCCCTCCCCCGAAACTACAAGGCAGGATTTAATTAAACTTAGTTTTTGGCAACTTCACCACATGTAGTTGTGCATACTACCAGAAAATCTTATTAGCTAGGCTATGGAACTAGCTATATAGATAGTTCTTGGGGGAGGTGACGAGTACGCTTGCGCAGAAGACTATTGACCAATAGGGATTTCAGATTCTTCAAAATCGTCCAGTTTCGTCCTGATAAAACGGGGCGGGGTTTAATTTTTCTGTTTCCTTATGGAAGTTGAAAAGTATTATAAACATTTACTATAGGTGGTACTGGGAACATGTTTGTAGAGGATGATGGGATTGGTATTGCAATATCGCCTAGCCAAATTTATAAATATAGATATGATAAAAAGAATAAGAACAGTAATGTATAAATTTAAAACCAGAAGTTAATAAATAAAGATGAGGTATTGTGCAATAATCAGTTATATACAAATACTATAAAAGACTTTTCAATTGTGTTAAACAAAGCGTGATTATAGTTTGTGGAGATACTTAGGCAATTGAGAACGAAAAGTGGAAAGAGATAGAATTGTTTTTTGCGGAAGATTAAAGAGCTACCGGTGTTTATTTGTGTGTGTTGTAAAAGGTTTATGTTTCGAAGCCAAGTACACGAGAAAGAATTTAATGCAAAAGATGAGAGGTTGAAAGAAATGTTAAAAGGAATGAAGCATATTGTGTGTAAAACGTGTAACTCTTATGTGTGTAAGGAGGCTATATCTCCTCAAGTAATGATAAATAATTTAGAAATGGATATTAGTTCCTTTTGAAGAATTAAATACACTAGAAAAACATTTAATTTCTCCAGTTTTACCATTTTTTACCTAAGAGAGATTAGCGAGGTACATGGTCCAGTTGTGTATGTAGAATGACAAAAATAACGAAAATTATTGATTTGAGAATACAAATACATCATGAGCCACCACACCAGTGCATCAAACACGCAATTTTCTATCCAAGGCTGTTCCATAGCCTAGCGTATCGTTTTTATTTCATAAAAACCATTATCAGATTCTCGTGTTTTCTAGTTAAATTCCCAACTACTCAACAGAAAAGTGAAAGCTGGTATGTAAGAAGTGTATATCATGTTATGGACCTTAGGAATTGGCAAAAGTCTTATGTAACAGATTGTAATTAAGCGAAACGCCTCTTTAACTGCTCCACAGAAGTTAATGAGGCTTGATATACAGTGAGGCACCCTCATAATAATATAATTTCACTTTACATGTATCAAAATAACCTAAAAATACTCTCGGACTCATATCTAAATCTTGGGAACAAAGGAGACATCGTTTTGGTAAGCAAAAGCAAACTTTTATTGATATTGGAACTATTTGTTGTTTTGCCTTATTAGCTCATAAGACCCAAAGGGTAAGTGTGAGCTCTTCCCACCACTATGCGTCTGCCGTCCGTCCGTTAGCTTTTCACATGTTGAACATCTTCTCTGATACTCCTGGAAGAAATTTAACAAAAGCTTTACAGGAATGATGTATGGAAGGACATTACCAAATATGCTTATTTATGTCGGACCAGACAAAAAACGCGACCGCCATCGCTGAACATAGTACAACATTGGACCCTATAAGAAAATCATATTTATATCATCTCCTCTAAAACCACTGAAGCAAAGTCAACCAAACTTTACAGGAATGATGTAAGGAAGCTCCTTTATAAAAATTCTTCGTTTCGTTCCGACCCATAAGAAACGTGACTTCAAGAGTGGAAATCGGGGTAATAACACAATTAACGAACAGACTTGTCAAGAGCCGAAGTCCATGAGTCGAAAAGACAAACAGGTGGAAACCACCGGAAAAATTGGTGACATGCTTCTGACTTGGTACAGGCATTTCAAAAGAAATGGTGGGTTATACCGGTTTTATGCTCCTTCCATTGCGGTAGTGTCCGGTAGCAACTCAACATCAATAGCTATTGAAAGGTCGTAGACAGTTAAAAGAAATGATCATCTCAGTACTAAGTAAAAAGAATTTGGACCGAAACTCCAATTTTTTCCATAAGGACCTGATATCTATTAAAGAACTTTTTAATGATCGAATGATACAGAATTTTTGAAGCCTTGATTAATAAGGCGGTCACGGAGATAACTATGTCTAATGAGAAAATCTGTATAATTTATGCTAGCTCTCGCGTAACGAATCAACTGTGAAACATATACTCCGTAAGCAGGACAAGCTGAAATATAAGTGTCCATGTTAGGGAAATTGCATCATCCCTTTTGTCCTAAATTTAAGAACTGAGATAATGCCTATTTTCGTCAATTCGAGATGTAAGTCCAAAAATATGTAAATCTAGCGGTTTGTGTGGTTTCTTTTATCTCTACTTCTGGCGGATATATTAATGGGATCCATTTAGCAAAAGATGCGTTTTTGATGGAAAGAACATCATCAATATATCTATAAGTGAGCATAGTATAACATTAGACACCAGGGAAAAACATCATTTCACCAGCTCCTCTAAACTATTGAAGTAAATTTTACCAAGCTGCACTGGATACATCGCCAAACGAAAACCGAAGCAAAAACTGAGAAAGGGGAAAATCTAAAATAAAAAATCTGAAGAACACGGCAATTCATATATTAAACTAAAATTAAGACAACCTTGAGCAGACAAAAGAAATAAAGAAAAACATACAAAAAGACGGTTGTGACAGACATCATAGTCGATGTCTGTCAGCTCGGTTATAAATTATTAGTCTACTAAAAGATGACTATTCGCATTTGTGAAGTAAGTAAAAACCGAACCCTCAGTCTAAAATAATAATAATCCAAAGACAATGGCAACATTGGAAACACCGATACAAAGACATCACACAAGTACGGAACAGTAGAGAAAAACAGAGACACATAAACAGATAAACAACACGGACCCAATTTAAAACCTTGGATGAGATCAGCTTCACCGGTAGAGTAAGCATCTCTTTCTTCTTATAAGACACCCACTATGTTGAATATGTCAACTCTTGAAGTAAAGTTAAATCCAGTGGAGGAAACAACAATCTTGAGCTGTTGAAGAGATAGATCTGTTGTCATCTAAGAAACAGATATCCAATAGCAGTCCACAAGATCGTGGTGTCGACAGTGATGACTTCAAGTTAAGGGTAACATTCCCTTGTTTAAGTAGCCTATTTGTGAACAACCGGGTTCTATCAAGAAAGTCACTGTATCAACCACATGCCCTTGAGCTTGAATGAGTTTGGAGATGTAAACTCCATATGCAGGTTCTGTTGGAATGTTGCTACAAAGAAAAGGGAAGTTGACTATTGGAAAAAGTCCTCGCGTGTATCATATACAGCCTAGTTTGTAGCCTACCTCTGTTTTCAATTTCAAGATGAAGGTCAAGGAATGAGGGTAGTATTTCAAGTGTCTGTAGTATCCTGAATATCGAGCTCTTTCGGGTACATAAGATGAAGAAAATCACCAAAGCGAGGGTTGTTCATTGACACATATATGACGGAAGCTGAAATTAAAGGATTTGGTTAGTTTTTTATCCCTATTTTTAAGAAGCCCTTCGACGAATTCATATTTCATATTCATAAGAGTGGAAAAACAGATCGGCTGAAAGAGGTGCTCACTTTGTCCATTGAAATTCCAATATTCTGTTTAAAAACAAGTCTTAAAAACTTGACAAAGATATTGTCGATCAGAGACTCTTTCATTTTAATCACGTCCTTCTCTGTATACTTTTTTTCTCAGATTCGGATTCATATATCACAAAAAAGTATGCTTGTTCTCTACCTTTACCAATGTTCTTATATCTCCGTTCACCGTTCTAACTGGAGAAATATCTATAAATTGTGAAATAGAAACATTGTGACGATCTGTCCAATCGTGGTGACGACCTAAAATTTCTGTTGTGACAATGGCAACAGTGGAAATAAACCTAAACTTTTTAACAAATCAGAAAATGTATTACATTCAAAATTGAATTATTTTCAGTTTCTGTTAAATACATTCAGCGAAAGAATTACATATAAGAGACTTTCAAGAGTCTGGATCCCTCACCTTGTTCCTATTCTGCACAATATCCTATGTTAAAATATTAAAACTATGTTCCTCGCTGGCAGTAATCTTGGATGAGAAACGAACATAAAATTCACAAACTTTGAAGACGGTCACCCTAGGAATATTATATCAAAATTTATCAGAAATAATTCAAGCAGTTTCAGAAAATAAGATCTTTAAATGCATTTCCCATAGGGTCCTATGTTAAACTATGTTCCGTACCGGCGGTCTTCTTGAATGAGGTAAAAACATAAAAATCACAAAGTTTGAAGGGGACCAAACAAGGACTATTGTGACCAAGTTTGATTCCAATTTTCGTGGTATTTTCAGAGAAGATGATCTCTGAATGCATTTCCCATAGTGTCTCTATCTTAAACTATGTTCCCCACTGGCTGAAGAGAACTACCCAAGGAATATTGTGACCAAGATTGGTTCCCATTGGCTTACTAGTTTCAGAGAAGATCTTTGAAAGCATTTCCCAAAGGGTGCTATGTTAAACTATGTTCAGCAGTGGCAGCCATCTTGGATAAGGTACGAACATAAAAATCACAAACCTTGAAGAGGACCAAACAAGGAATCTTGTGACCAAGTTTTGTTCCAATTGACTAAGGGATTTCAGAACATAAGATCTTTGAATGTATTTTCCATAGGGCCTATGTTACAAATATGTTCCCTGCTGGCTTCCATCTCGGATAAGGTACAAACATAAAAATTACAAACCTAAGAGGACCACCCAAGGACCATTGTGAGCAAGTTTGGTTCTTTAGTTTGAGAGAAGATCTTTGAATTCATTTCCCATAGGGTCCCTACGTTAAACTATGTTTACCGCTAGCGACAACATTGGATGAGGTGCGGACAAGCCAGACAAAATTTTTGAATTGAACCACCGATGGACTATTGTGACCAATTGTGTGTTTCCAATTGGCACAGTGGTTTCAGAGGAGAAAAGCTTTGAATGAAAAGTTAACGTCGAACGATTAATACCAAGTAATAGGAAATGCTCACCATGGCATTGCCAGATGAGCTAAACCGGGGTAAAAATGTGAAATACCGACAAAAAAAATGGCAATTACTCCAATATAGCGGAATAATTGTTTACTGTAGGCGAATTAGATCTTGTCATATTAAACCTTTCATGTATCTGTAAATGTTTTTGAATTTACTATTTCCCGTATGTTTTATTTTAGCAACAATGCCCATGTTGGTTGACGGATGGTTTAATTACATCTGGTTCACTGTTTTTAGAAAAGAAGATTTGTCTTTTGAAGCAGTGGGGTAAAAAATAACCTAGGTTCTGGCTTACCTATTAACATTCATTGGAAACAAACTCAGTCGTTGTTATTTTGTGTATTTATTGCGACCTTGCACATGGCATATACGTTTAATATTTTATTTTTAAAATAGTGTCATCTGTCGCTATAATAAGGGACGGCCATTTGATTTTCAGGGGGAGGCTTAGGCGATTTTGCCTGGAAAATTTATTTAATTACATGAAAATTTCAAACAAATTGTTTATTTTCACCAAATGTCATATAAAATTATTTATTTGCATTTACAATAAAAAATTCATTCTTCAAATCAAAATCAAATTAGATATATTTTCTTGACAAGAAAGATTATAATACTTATTTTCACTGACAACAAGATTAAATTATTTATTTATAAAATCGCCCAAACCCCCCCCCCCCCTCCACTTAAAATCAAATGATTGTCCCCTAATACCGTCAAGCCTGTCTTATGTGACCTCTCACGTGAACTCTGAAAAGGGTCACATAAGACAGGTGCCTCTTAATACAGGTTAAATCAATATAAAAATCACTACTTTGGGATAAAGAAAAGTTAGTTACATTAGACAGGAGGTTACTTAATACACGTGGTCACTAAGGCAGGTTTGATTGTACATGTAATTAATTTATCTTATTTTAAATATTATGGCCGAACCAGTGAGTTTGAGCTTTATTTTACTCTGTTAACAATGAAGGGATATGGAGTAAATGCAAATGAGACAAAGTCTCTACAAATACATGGTAATAAGCAATGGAACGACGCTTTTATTGTTGTTCTTCATCTTGAAGTCGCCACAAAGCCTTCAACAATGATCTTTACCCATACCTCATAGCAAATTCAAGACGGCCCCAAGCACCGGTTTGAGCGGAATTCATTGATAATTGTCGAGCACCGCTACGTCCATGCTTTTTTAGCCTTTGATCCATGGATGCGGGATCGTCAACAAACATAACTTAACTGGCAAAGTGTTCTTACTATCGCTGTCATCCATTGCCCGACAAAAAAATTGATAGATGACGATCACAACATTTAAATAATCACAGGGCACTCATCGAGTCAATAGTAAGAAAACTTGGCATTATAAACCCATGAGACGTGGGCAAAGTAAACAGGTGGTCAGAATTACAATTTTAAATTACAAAAAAAATAAATAAAAAAGCCAAAATGTGAAAGTATGATAGCGAATCTATATGAAAAATTCTTCCAAGAACAAGAACACCATAACTGAAATGTATATAGAGCATACATCTCACTCATGGGGAATCTTTTTAAGGACTCCACACTGCAAAGGAGACGAACTCCAGTCTAAAATTAACAATGAATGGATATGGAGTAAATGCAAATGAGACAAAGTCTCTATAAATGCATGGTTATAAGCAATGAAACAACGCTTTTATTGTTGTTCTTCATCTTGAAGTCGCCATGAGGCCTTCAACAATGAGCTTTACCCATACCTCATAGCAAATTCTGTCTCTTATTTAAATTATGTTCTCGAACAGCTGGAGAAAATTGAATCAAATTTTCTAGAATGATTCATATGCTAATTGAGTAACATGGCATATAATGCAAAGCATCTTAATATGAGATCTCTTAACGATATTTTTAATTTCTGATAGTAACCATAAAAAGTATAGAGTACGGGAGGTCCTTTGCAAAGGCCTGCATGAACAAAAACTCAGCCTACTCATGTGCAAGTTCTCATTAAACTCTCTTTAAAACAATCCCATTCAGTGAATTTCAGACATAATAGGAAAAATGAAAGGATATGGAGTGAATGTACATGTGACAAAAACGCACACGATACATAGAAAACTCCAGTTTATCAAGGACAGGGCTTTTATTCCTGTCTACATAATGTATGCTTCCGAAAGATCAGTGCATTCAGTCAAGTGTTTAAAAGGCGTATGTATGTCAATATTCAAAGGTATATATATACATGTACTTGCATATTTCATAATTAATTATTTTTTGTGACGACAATATGTGCCGATATATACGGCACATATTTTCGCCCCAAAGACGTTTAAATGGCATTGACAAAACCGGCACATATTGTCGCCGGCGACAATATGTGCCGTTAATGTCCAGCACATATTGTCGCCGGCGACAATATTTGCCGATAAGGTCTGCACATATTGTCGCCGGCGACAATATGTGCAGGGGCGACAATATGTGCCGTAACAACACCCACCTTTTGCCTGTATATTCTACCATTAAATTCATTGTTTCGAAGAATTATATCGATTAATTCTAGAAAAGTAATTTTCTCTGGAAGTGGTATTTCATATTTGCATTTGCAGATTCTTTGCCATGCTCGCTCAACCGCACTTAGAATTTCATCATGTCTCATATTGGTATACATGCTGGTAATGTCAAATGATCCCATGATGATATTCTCAGGTAAGACGAGGTTTTCAATTTTATTGACAAATGATGTAGTATCTTTAGTGTATGTCCATTGCTCCGATATTATCGGTTGTAAGAAATAGTCTATGTAGTGACTAATTCTTTCCAATGGACTTCCAGACCATGATACTATTGGCCGCCCGGGTAGATTAAGGGTCTGTAAAGTTTGACTGGTGACATTTTCAGTGATGTTTGAAGGTAGTCGCTGGACTTTGGGTAATAAATAAAATCTTCCCATTCTTTTGTTTTTGTGTTCAGTCAAATATTTAAATGTCACATCATCAATTTGTGCTCTTTTATGTAAGAGTGAGACTAACCTCCTGATTTTTAAATCAATATCGCAAATATTAGATACATTAATCTCTTATTTTTATTGCGGCTAAGTCTGTTGAGTGCTTTCCTTTCTCCATGGTTTAGATTGTTTGATAATTTTCTTCTTAATTGAAGGTTTTGCAGTTCTAATTTTGTAGCAAATAAATAGCTTTCTATTGCATTATTGGCCATCTGGGGTTTATACCCAGTTTTAGTATAGAAGGGATGTAGTGTTGATTCATTTAACCCGCTATCAAAGTGATATTTACATCTCATTTTACGTGCCAGCTCATTAAAATCTGCTAAGATTTTTTTCTTTGTATGTTTAATATCCGGTGTTGGTATAAATTTCAAGCCTTTGGCTAATAAAAGTATCTCATCATTGTTAAGGCTTTCTGTTGTGAACAGTTTTACATATTNTATAAAACGTGTTTTTTTCTTTTTGTAAATTGCATTTTTCTGTCTTATTTTAGACACAAGTCTCCTCTTGTGCACTTTTTTCTTGAATCTTCTTTTTTTTCCGATTAGCCATTTTCCAACTCTATTTGAGAGCTTTAAAATATTCTCTATTTGAGAGAACTTTAATATAATATAATGATATCTATTTGAGAGACCATATTCAGTCAGAAGTTAAAGACAGACGATGAAAGCAGGAGAGCGGGTCGTGTTCCATTGGCTAAAGAAATATAAAGTGGGCGGAGAGAAATAGTATGATATTATCCATGGCATCAACAGAGAAATATGGAGTTTTTTTAATTGATCGATTTTCTCCGATAATTTATCCAAGTAATCTCCTCGAAATAATGACAGCGACAAAACAAATTCTTTAAGTTTGAAGATAGATATAAGCGTTTGTGAAGATATTTCGCAATTATGCCAACGTAATAAATCACACACAATATAATAGATGAAGAATCAGCAATTTTGCTGTTATAACGAAACTAATTATTAACGATGAAGAATCAGCAATTTCTAAGTCATACAAGAAATAAACAGAACTTTGCAATTGTTTCAAAGTGATGTGATAATTTATTAAAGATCATACTAGCCGAACAGTTTTGATAACCTTCAAATAAAAGTTAGAAACCTCATAAAATAAATAACATCTGGTCTTTACATTTCAAGAATGTCCCAAGATATAAAGCAAATTGGTGATTATTAGTTAACCCGTGGTAGAATAATTTATGACAGCGACAAAAGAAATTCTTAAAGTTTGAAGATAGATA
>MJUU01027448.1:0-12622 GCA_002080025.1 Modiolus philippinarum
GGTTACCGACGGGTGTGTCTTTGTGAGCTGTTACGGATCGAAGATGCTAAGCAAAGCAATTCCCCAGTCTGCGGCAAGTCTCACCAACATATATTTTGTGACACCGTCTATATACTATGGCATATATCACATTCTTGGATATACAAGTATAACCAGAACTGATTTTGTAAGAACCATCAGGACCCTTGATGAATTCCGTTTCCATAGTGAAGGGACAAGTTCGACAGATCTTGCGACCACAACTTCGTGTTCCCCTTAATGACTTGTTGTTACTGGTCTGGACGGTCCTGATTTTGCTGGACACTAAGTGATTTCTCAAACCTTTTCCTTTGCGATAGGCTGTAATTGGCAAAGATGGAAATTTTTCAGCCATCAGTGGATCTTCTTGTATATTTTTTTGAAATTCTGTACTAATATTTTCTGTATAGCGACATTGTGAGGATGTTAAATTGGAACTAAATGTATTCTTTCGCTGTTTTCTTTTTTTCTTTTTTGACATTGCCTCTCTGCGAGAAATTGTAGTAACAGAGTCAACAGCCCTGGAAATCACTTCCATTTGGTAACCTCTCCTAATGAAGAATTCAGACATCAGGGCACACTGTGATTCGAAGTCATTGTCATCACTGCAAGTACGTCTGAGTCGCATGAATTGAGATTTAGGGATAGCGTCTTTGCAACTTGTATGATTACAGGAAGAATAAAGTAAGAAAAATAAGAGAAAATAAGAGTGATGTCTCGATAGTACGTTTTCATGAATCATACATTGAATGTCAAGAAAGGAGATTTTAGATTCACTGATGTCGAAAGTGTACTTGATAGCTGGATGATAGGTAGACGCAAAATGGATGAATGTCTCCAGTTCATGTCGACTTTTGGAGGTAGTACCAAATACATCATCAATAAATCTTTTGTGTAAATTCAGAAGTGGTCCAGTGAACCCTGAGAACATCTTTTCTTCCAAAAACCCGACAAAAATGCAAGCCAAGCTGGGGCCCATTTTCGTTCCCATCGCAACTCCACCAATTTGAAACCATTAGACTTTTTTGGTCTTGAATCTCGAATTGGATGCAAATGGTCATCTCAGAACTAAAATTTACGACAAAAGGGACAATTTTAATTTAAAAAAATTAATTTCCAAAAAATTGACAAGAAATATTCCACCTTCTGCTGCTTACGGAGTGTATGTTTCACAGTTGATTTTTTACGGGGAGCACAAATTATACAGACTTTCTCATTAGGCATAGTTATCTCCATGACCGCCTTATTAATCAACGTCCAAAATAATTCCGTCTCATACGATCAATAAAAAAGTTCTTTAATAGATATCTTTCCGTTGTGGAAGTTTCGGTCCCAACTCCAATTCAAGATTCTTTTTTTTACTTGATGCTGGGGTGGTCATTTCTTTTACTGTCTTCGACATTTAATAGCAGTTGCTGTTCCGTTGCTATGGGACACTATCGCAATGGAAGGGAAGGTTATGCACGCCATAAAACCGGCTTAACCCACCATTTATTTGGAAATGCCCATACCAAGTCAGGACCATTACGGTTGACAAGTTTTCCGGTTGTTTCCACCTGATTTGTCTCATGGACTTCAAATCCTGAAAACCCTGTTCGGTAATTTTGTTATTATCCCCACCCCCTTTTTTTCGGTTAAAACATCGATATTAAAAAAAAGACTTAAAACTAAGAACTGTCTCCCTTGCATAGCTCTGTTCTTATCTGATAAGGGCTTTTTATTTAGGTGAAGACCATTTGATTTTCAGGCGTTTTTGCTCAGACAAAATCGTTTATTTTCATGAAAATCTCCGACGAATTATTAATTAATTTTCACCAAATATTACATCAAATTACTTATTTGTATTGTCAATAAAAATTAATTCTTCAAATCAAATTTTAATTTTTTATTTTCATGATAGTTAGGATTAGAATATTTATTTTCACTGGCAACAAGATTAAATTATTTATTTACAAAATCGCCCAAGCCCCCGATGGTCGTCCCTTAGAGTGGTTTTTCAGCCACAATTATTTTTTTTTATAATTGTATGCCACATTAATTCCAAAGGTTAAATGCAAGTGACTGTTCTTATCGCCGTGAAAATGACTACGCTTGTAAACATAGAGTTTGTCCCGAAGAAAAATGTATTTCGTGTAAATTTTGGTCTAACACAAGGAATCATTGAAGCTTGGAAATGTTACCCTTTGCTTACAGATGTGTAAACAATAATACCCTCTGCAGAGGGTGACATTGTTCATGCATCAGTAAGCAGAGGGTAACATTATTCATGGTTCAATGATTATAAATTAAGATACATTCTGTATAATTAAAAATAAATAACATATAGCCGGAAGGTTGAGAGAGCAGATTGTTACCCTCCCAGCTTTATGTTATTTATATATTGTTACACTTTGACTAAACAACGAATTAATATGGCATCAAGGTAGATCGATCCTAATAAAAATAGCAGACAGATTTTTTTTTTATTTTAGGATATTTTGTAGATATTAGTCCATTTGTTCCAAAAATAAAATAAAAATGACATGTCACCGATCATCTTTTCCTGTTATCTGATTTTGAAAATCAGGTCAAATTGAGTATTTTTCAACAATATTTACAAAGAATATATAGGCAAGTGTGAGAACATGCGTTTTATATAGCTTTCATATGAAATAAATGTCAGACAGATTTTTTTTTATTTTTTGATATTTAAGTGATATACACTTTAGCTATATGTTGAGCTGAAAAAATCTAACGTCACCGTTCGATCAAGAGAGATATTTTATATAGTTTACAAAATAGACAATATTTACGGGAAAAGGGAGCTGATTCGCGGGAAAGTGTATGTCAATCTATTATGACGTCTCAATAAAAAGGACAACAGAGGAACATTCCGGCTTCAAAATCAAGTCAATGCCGAATCCAATTCGTGTTTCGCAAATGCGCCAATCGAATGCGCAGTGTATTAGTGTCGATCTGCCTTAAATAGAGGTGCGATGATATAGAACATGTTGAAATTCTACGCCAATACCATGAATAATGTCCTACGTTATATGTATACAGAAGGGCTAATTAACAACACGTGTAAATTACAACACACAATGCTAACAAATCCAAATTACTTAGAAGGTATGTTTTACCTTTCGACCAATCAGAATGCTGCATTTCTAATCTCTAAAGTGTTAAGAATTTGTCTGCTGACCGTCTTAAAAACTTGCTTGATGCAAGTCAAAACACTAGAGTAGACAGACACTTAGCACGTTAGGCTGTTTTCAGTTGTAACTTAAGAAACTCGAGTCCCACTCGAACACAACCTCATCAAAACTCTAGTTCAACTCTAGATCCGGAATTACGTGGTCATGATAAAGACTTTTGTAAATACCCCAATCTGATTGGTCGATTTAATTTCCACCCTTTTGAAGTGTCAACTTATAGCAACCCTAGGATTTGCAAGGATTGCTCGAGTTCTTATGGCACGAAATGAGTAACTAGTCAGAATTAAGATAACAAAATTATTCTAATCCATTCGCGACTCTAGAGTTCCAAGTGAAAACAACCTTAGAGATTAGAAGTGCATCATTCTGATTAGTCATAGACCATTTGTCAAATTAATAAGGAATGTGGTAATAAAATATCCAGTGTCGTGTCTTAATTTTTTCCAAATTTTAATTTTCACTTTTTTTCACTTTTTACAATCAAACTGTAATTTTCTTGAATTTCACATTTTAATTTTTTCACTTTTCACAATAAAGCTATAATTTTCACCCACATTTCAATTTTTCACTAGTTTATTTTTTTTGTAAAATTAAAATTCCACTTTTTACAATTAGACTGTAAAATCACCACTTGATATATTGAATCGGAAACAATGGCTGTGAAGGTGAAACTACAAAGCTTTTTTTATTTTTTTACCATTCTCAGAATAATTATTTTGAAATATTATATTCCAAGAATAATTATTTCTAATACTCCCCTCTCTTAATCTGACCCGTCCACGGCGAAAGTTTTCGTTAAAGTTAAACAAATTCGTCAGAATAATTTTGACAAAAGTTTAAAGCAACAAATTACTTTCATTGTCTTCTTCTAAATCATTGCCGATTAACAATTTTTGGCAGTATAGTCTTTGAATTGTTAAGATCATACAGTAACACCTTGTCAGATAAAGGGATTCTAGAGTAAAACATACCTTCTTATTGGATTAGACGGTTACTAAATCTTTCTAAACAACTGAGGAAGTCTCGCCTCGGCTCGCCTTCTTCATTGTTTAGAAAAATTTAGTAACCTCCTAACCCTCACAGTTAAAGTTAAATGTACATTATCTACATCTCAAGACAAACCTTGTCATGAAATTGATTTGATCACACAGAAATTGGACACACTAAATGATTTTTGTACACCTGTGATAAAGATCATCCGAATTGTGACAAATTATTTACTTCGTAAATGATAAATAATGAAAATCTTTTTTATAATTCCGTGACATATCCGATGTGGGTTTTGTTTTAATTGTTAATATCCTGTTTTTAAATCAAACGGAAACAAATTAATTACTACATACAATTATATACATATTTTACATGCTACTGATTTAAAATAGAGTTTTTTTCCTTATAGTAAAGAAATATTTAAATTGATGCTAATAATTACCATATCGATGGGAAAAAATAATTCCTCTATTATCAAGATCTAAGCTCCGATGGAGCCTAAACTCGAAAGCCCTGAAAATCTACATGTGGCACTTGAAACTTCGTAGTCATCCAAACGAACTGCTGCATAGAAAAAACGAATTAATATGCTGTATTGGCCTTAGAGAACTGATTTGATCAAGGATATCCAGTTCAACTCATGTGCTAAATAGGAAATCGAGGTAAACAAATACATTCGCCGATTTGAGAACTGATTCGATAAAAAGGAACCAGAAGATACAATTTATTACATGGCCTAACCAACATGGGGAAAATATCGCGCGAGGACTAGTACATATGCAGGAAATACTACTCTAGGACTAGATTTAAGAAAAATACACAAATCTGTGTGTGTGTAATCGAAAGAGGTACGAAAATTTGTTTGTTTACACATCTAATGAAAAAAGTGAAGCGTACATTCTAAAGATAAATTAATCAGCTATCTGCTTCTTTTTTCAGAATTAAAATCGGCTGTGTACTATTCAAGAATATGCACGAACCAATAACCCACCCTACAAGATGAACATATTCTCGATTCAAGTAATGCGAAGTAAAAGCCTTCTTATACATTTATTTATGAAATTTCATAATTTTTGTATGGTCCTACATGCGTATCAGGACTGGTATCAAATATTGATGAAATTATAGACACTATAATAGAGCGCTTAGCGAGAAAAACAGTACATGCAAAAAATCCTATGTTTGGACGGGAGCATGCATGATTTCTAAAGAAGCAGACAATTTTTTCTCAAAGTGCACACACCGTAAAAAGCTTTGTGGATAAGAGAATTTACAAATTTTATCAAAAGGTCAAATGAGAGAGCATACCAACATTCTAGTATCATGAGCTGTAGAAAAGAAAGTCAAAAGAAAGAGCGAGTTAGAACAATATAACACATTATCATGGATCAAAATGGAGAAATTTTTTCAATCAAGTTGCAATATGGTTATGTGAAGTAGTTTTACGATCTGAAGAGCAACTAATAGTTAGGGACCGACCATTTAACTTAAAGGGGGGCTATGGTTTTTTTACTAAAAAAATATCTTGGAGCTGATTTTATGCGAAAAAAATATTTTGGCTGCCAAAATGATGAAAAAAAATTTCGGAAGGAGGCTTTCTGTCCAAAAAAAAAAATAATGTTAATTTCGAAAAAAAAAAAAATTGTTGTTCCACGTGAAAAAAAAATTCTGTCCAGAAAAAAAACCATACCCCCCCTTTTCAGATTAAATGGTCGGTCCCTTACTGCAAATAATAACAAGAAGTAGAATGAACAGTGTACTCGATTGATGGAGGACATTTTATGCAATGCAAACTAATTAATTGACCAATGTTACTGTGAGAGTAAAAATAATACATGCTTACAGTCTGATGAACCTTACCAGCAACAGCACTAAAATGTATGTCAATTCAGACATAATTTTGTCATGGAAAATGTTGAGCACCCATTGGTTTTGAAAATTGGTCATCAGGTTCAATTAAAGGATTCATTCACCTTTGGACCTCTAATTAGCCACCCCGCGGAAAGTGGTGCACCCTATACACTCCCTGACAAGAGTAGACTTGGGCGTTTGATTACTGCAAACTGGTAAAAAAATATTAAAGCGATTACTGCATTCCCCAATACATCTTACTACCAAAAATTGGAAACTTTAATATAGTACAATGTTTATGTTTATCAAATTAGATGAAGTAATTTTGACTATAAAAATAACTAAACCCAGTCTTTGGTTTGTACGACAAATACCGTATTATTAGCTAAACATTGAACAATGAAAGTATTGAATGTTCTAGAATCACATAAACCAAGCATATGAGATGACTACATTTGCAGGGATCATATTGTTGGATAGCATATATACATACTTCCTCAAATTGTTATTTACAAAAATATAGGCCTTCATTGTCCAGATTTTATATAGTTAGATGTATCAGGATCTGCAGTAATCACTTTCCTACGTTTACCCAGTTTGCAGTAACCATCTACTCATGTCAGGTGCTAAACTAATCTCTCTGTCCATCTGTCACACTTTTCTATGTTAAACGATAACTCAAGTATGCCTTAAAATACTCAAATGATTCTGTATATGCACACAATTATCATGATAAGCATCACTAAGGTGTGTTGTTTTTATTTTTCGTTTAAGAGATCTGACTTTGACTTGCGGGACTCAATGTGATATTGACCCAATTTTGCGTAAACATTGTATTGGCCGGTGTGTCTGCGCATGACCTAGAAAACCCAGCATAGGAATGTTAAAAAGAAAGATGTTTACAAAACAAACCATGTGGTAAAAGAAACTTATTATTTCAATGATATAATGACGCAAATTGGTATTGAAATTACAAAATAATTGAAAAGGGGGATTCGGAACCAATAGGGTGAATCAAATTAGCTGTTTTAGCCTTTTTAAGTAAATAACGTGTTTCTCCACCAAATTTTGTAATTTATTTTTTTCGAAAATTAAAAGTTATTGACACAACGTTTTATGTTAGCCAAAATTTACTTCAATATCTAAAGGTCGGTGGTGCGCGGAAACACCGGATGCGCGGACAGCGGTTCTCCCACTGTGCATTCTTGTTGATGAGCAAATCACACACTCTAAGTACTGCTACTGTATTGGCTATTACTTTCAATATAATTAAAAAACGCAAAGCTACTTTTTGTCATGTTCTAGTCCTCTGTGTATTTTTATTGCATGTCCTGATAGTCGTACAGTAATACTTTAATTTTACATAATATTACTAAGCAATCTGGATCGAAAATCATTCTATAAATAAAAAACAATAGTTCCACTGACTTTTCTAACCATAAATAAACATATAGTTTCCAGAATTATACCAAATAAAGATATTCCGTGCTACGAGCTGAAATCGTCCGCTTTGATATAAACGATTAGACTGAATTGAAAGATATAACGGTTTGTTCGATAAGGTAAATTGAAATTACGATGGAGTAAGAGTGTGTATTTAGAATAGGCATACTGTTTTATATTTATTACATTAAAATTTAATTTATTTTTTATATGTAAGTGTAAAATTTCATGACAAACCGTAGATAACTTGCATGTACAGTCCTCTTTTTATATATTTCCCTATGTTGGTTCTGCCATGTGTTTATATATATTAAGTTATTCCGTAAATACATGAAAAGAATCGGATTGTGTGATTTCGTATACCTGTCGATTCCAATGCTATAAATATGACACATGATACAGGTTAACATATTATTTTAATCTTTGACAAAGTTGTAAGCGACAGTATTACTGTATTTATTCCAAGAGACAGGTACGTAAATACTGTGAATATGTATATATCAATTCTATTTAACAACACCGTCAATATTCGACCTAGAAAAAAGAAGATTTAAAAAAAAATTTACACACTATATTTTGATCGGAAGCATGTAGCTCTTAAAATACGTTAATAGGCCTGGAGCCTCACGTGACTTTCTCGGATGGGTTAATAAAAGGGGATGCTTGCGGAAGCGTATTCGAGCCATTGAAACTTATTATTATTATTTGCGTAATAACTCAAAGATTTGCGTTATAACGCAAATGTTAGGGTTATTTCGCAAATCTTTGAGTTATCTCGCAAAGTTTACGTTTTAAAGCAAAGTTTATGTTAAATTGATAGATAATGTATTCGATCCATCAAATTCGAACTTGAAAGTCGTGTACGTGTGTGTTCGGATGGAATTTGATTAAATTTGTATAAAGGTAAAAGAATGGAGCATGGAAAAAATGCAATAGCTTCACAAATTATTATACAATAGTTATAACACCGGTTTTCTGGTCCGATTTGATAATGGTATTGACCGATAGAAATATTACTGTAGAATACAAAATGACACAGGCCGTCTTTTATCCAATCCCCCCCGAGGGAACCCCGGGGTATAGAAATAGGACCTTTTATCTCCGGCTTGCAGGGTATGACCCCTTCTAAACGGGGCTGACCCCGAGGGAACCCCGGGATATAGAAATAGGACCCATTCCGTGGTTGTGCGGGATTAATAAATACACAACCCATCTTTCGGATGGGATGTAAACTCAGGTCCAATTGTTGGAAGAAATGCCACGCTTCTTGCACGTTAAAGAACCCTTGTAGCAAGCTCTTTTTGATTGGTCCGTAGGTGATCGGCTACAAGGCTAAATTCCCCGCCCCTTTCATCCTACTTTTCCAGTGGCAGTCAGAATTTCCCGTCCCATGACCCTTTTCATACCCAAAAGTGATTATTTATTAACAAACTTGTTCTCGTCTTGATATAGCTGAAATATTGCTCAGTAGACGTTAAACAATATTCAATCAATCAATCAATCTTTTATCCAATCGGAAAATCGAATTTTTCATCGATATGACATAAAACTTAATAATACGTCGTGTTTTTTCCTCCCCATTTATATAAGTATCTCGTACGCACAAGATAAAAATAACGATAAAATCTGTCGACAACAGATTATATTTTAAACATAGGTAATCAACGATTACAAAGTTCGCCTCGTTGTGGCACTTTGTCGCAGCAACCCAATTTTGCCTGTATGCTGACCTAACATCAGAGATGCATGCACATGCAAGGTTAGATGATCTTACCCATGTACCGTGACTGAGATATCAACTCGGACGTAAACTTGAATGTAAGTCACTCATGCGGAAAATATAGGTCAAAGTGACCTAATTTTGCCTCGATGCTGATCTACCATAAGAGATGCATGCACATGCAAGTTTAGATGATCCTACCATGTACAGTGACTGAGATATAAACTCGGACGTAAACTTGAATGTAAGTCACTCAAGCAGAAAATATAGATCAAAGTGACCTAATTTTGTCTGGATGCTGAACTTCCATCAGAGATGCATGCACATGCAAGGTTAGATGATCCTACCATGTACAGTGTCCGAGATCTGAACTCGGACATAAACTTAAATGTAAGTCACTCAAGTGGAAAATATAGGTCAAAGTGACCTAATTTTGCCTGGATTAGACCTACCATCAGAGATGCATGCACATGCAAGGTTAGATGATCCTACCATGTACCGTGACTGAGATATCAACTCGGACGTAAACTTAAATGTAAGTCACTCATGCGGAAAATATAGGTCAAAGTGACCTAATTTTGCCTTGATGCTGATCTACCATAAGAGATGCATGCACATGTAAGTTTAGATGATCCTACCATGTACAGTGACTGAGATATCAACTCGGACGTAAACTTGAATGTAAGTCACTCAAGTGGAAAATATAGATCAAAGTGACCTAATTTTGCCTGGATGCTGACCTACCATCAGAGATGCATGCACATGCAAGGTTAGATGATCCTACCATGAACAGTGACTGAGATATTAACTCGGAATAAACTTGAATGTAACTCACTCAAGCAGAAAATATAGGTCAAAGTGACCTAATTTTGTCTGGATGCTGAACTTCCATCAGAGATGCATGCACATGCAAGGTTAGATGATCCTACCATGTACAGTGACCGAGATCTGAACTCGGACATAAACTTGAATGTAAGTCACTCAAGTGGAAAATATAGGTCAAAGTGACCTAATTTTGCCTGGATGCTGACCTACCATCAGAGATGCATGTACATGCAAGGTTAGATGATCCTACCATGTACCGTGACTGAGATATCAACTCGGACGTAAACTTGAATGTAAGTCACTCATGCGGAAAATATAGGTCAAAGTGACCTAATTTTGCCTCGATGCTGATCTACCATTAGAGATGCATGCACATGCAAGTTTAGATGATCCTACCATGTACAGTGACTGAGATATCAACTCAGACGTAAACTTGAATGTAAGTCACTCAAGCGGAAAATATAGGTCAAAGTGACCTTATTTGATCTTGAAGCTGACCTACCATCAGAGATGCATGCACATGCAAGGTTAGATGATTCTACCATGTAAAGTGACTGAGATCTGAACTCGGATGAAAACTTGAATGTAAGTCACTCAAACGTAAAATACAGGTCAAAGTGACCTAATTTTGCCTGGATGCTGACCTACAATCAGAGATGCATGCACATGCAAGGTTAGATGATCCTACCATGTACAGTGACCGAGATCTGAACTCGGACGCAAACTTGAATGTAAGTCACTCAAGTGGAAAATATAGGTCAAAGTGACCTAATTTTGCCTGTATGCTGACCTTCTATCAGAGATGCATGCACATGCAAGGTTAGATGATCCTACCATGTACAGTGACTGAGACCTGAACTCGGACGTAAACTTGAATGTAAGTCAATCAAGTGGAAAATATAGGTCAAAGTGACCCAATTTTGCCTGGAAACTGACCTACCATCAGAGATGCATGAATATGCAAGGTTCGATGATCCTACCATGTACAGTGACTGAGATCTGAACTCGGACGTAAACTTGAATGTGACTGAGATCTGAACTCGGACGTAAACTTGAATGTAAGTAACTCAAGCGGAAAATATAGGTCAAAGTGACCTTCTTTTGCCTGGATGCTGACCTACCAACAGAGATGCATGCACATGCACAGTTAGATTATTGTACTATGCATAGTAACTGAGATATGAACTAAAATGTAAATTTGAATGCAAGCCACTCAAGCGGAAAATATAGGTCAGAGAGACCTAATTTTCTTGGAGGCTGTGAGTTAACCCAAGATGCACTTGCATGCAAAGTTTGATGACCCTACACTGCATAGTTACTATGATATATACCCAAATGCGGACGCGGACACGGACCAGGACGCCGGGGGTACTCCAATAGTCCCACTCAACTTCGTTGAGGCGAACTTAAAATGCCACATAATATACAATGTATATTTTTGATAAAACGAAAGAATATTGCGCCCATTTGATTAACTAGAGAATGTGTCTGTAAGACACGAATGCCCCGCCAATAAATTTATCGCATAAGATAACCTAAGTAAATTGGGCATAAAATGAATCCTATGTTAATGAGTTTTGATGGAATATTGTGTCTAGTTGTTAAAAAGTGGCCCAAACCCAAAGATTTAACAAAGTCAATCAAGAATTGGGTAGTTTTCATCAAAATGAATAATTTCATACAACATCTTAGTTATATATTATGTAGTTGTTGAGAAATGGATTTATAACACAAAATTTAGCACAAGTCAATCAAGCATAAAATATAGGACAAAGTCCCTTAATAAACTGTCAATGATTTGGGAAGTACCGATTAAGATGATTAATGTCCTGAAACAACAGTCTTATAATGTTAAGTTGTTAAGAAATCGACCTGAACTCATATTACGACAGAAGGTAAGCCTAAAATGTAGGTAATGGACACCAGATTATTGGTGAAACGGGTGGTTATCCCATAGATGAATGTTAAAGTGAAATATTATGATGCTACAAAACAGACTTGATGCAATAGTTAATCAAAGTCACTGAAGCGTGAAATGAAAGTCAAAACCTCCTAATTGTCAATGATTTTTGTAGTACTCATCAAGACAAATAATTTGATGAAACACCATTGTCTTATAATATATAGTTGTTGAGAAATGGACTTTAACTCAACCCTTAACAACAGTCACTGAAGCGAAAAATGTAGGTCAAAACCACCTAACTGTCAATGATTTATGTAGTACTGATCAAGACAATTAATTTGATGAAACATCGTTGTATTATAATGTGTAGTTGTTGAGAAATGGACTTAAACGTGAAATCTTATCAGAGTCACTCAACCATGAAATGTAGGTCAAAGAGTCAAACTGCCTAAGGAACTATGTAGTACTATCAAATATCTACCTACTGGCCTACTATCATTGTTCTATACTTTACAGTTTCCAAGAAATATATGAAAAAGAAAGGAAATGGGGTAAATGTCAAGGAGACAACATCCCATATCCAGGTTAAAACGACCCAAAACAGAGCATCTAGGGGTCACCGTACGGTCTTCAACACAGTGAGGAACCTCACACCATATAGCAAGCCCTAAATGGCCC
>MJUU01027449.1:16289-26302 GCA_002080025.1 Modiolus philippinarum
GGTCTAGTGAGCATGTTCACCTTTCTGATTAGTTCACTTAGATTTCACATCAATTTAGAGGCCAGCAGGGACAGGCGAGACATCTTTTAGGGTCATCACTTGTTTTTGAATGGTGTTCTGTTATGGGTTGAAATGGATGGTGGATCTTTCAGTTGCCATGGAAACCAAACAAGAATACTGTAATTTTAGAAAAAAAAGTATTCTGCTAAATTTTATTTTTCGTTTTTCCTATTGGAAATGCCTTTTATCTATGTCAGCCATGGTCCAGGTGAGCGATACAGGCTCTTGAGAGCCTCTTGTTAGAAAATATCTTTTGGAACTTTTAACGGGAATACAAATTTTTCCAAAATCGATCAAATTTAGTTTGTGGTATTCAAATTTTCACGCGAAAATATATACTGAATTGACTCGAAAATAAATAAAATGCAAAGGTCTGTAATCGTTTATTCTCAAGCAAAAAAAATTAACATTCAACTCCCAAAAATGAATTTCTGGTAGATATTAAAAGTGTAGCACCTATCAATGTGTTCACTCTGTCAGGGAAGCCATCGTCGCAGAGTCACTTCCGCTAGGGACACTATCGGTGAAAGGGTTAATGAGTGCTACCCAATCCACAAACAATAAGGTGTCCATGACCTACATTTCACGCTTGAGTTACTTTTGTTAAATTTTGCATTTAGGTCCATTTCTCATCAACCATTTATGATATCTTGATGATATTGCATCTTAACATTCATCTTAATGATTTCTGCCCAAAGCACTAACCAGTAAGTGTCTATAACCTACATTTCACACTTGAGTGACTTTGGTTAAATTTTGTGTTTTGGTCCGTTTCTCATCAACTATACATGATATCTTTATTATATTGAATCATAACAGGTACTACCCAGTGCAGCAATAATTAGGTGTCCACAACTTACATTTCACACTTGAGAGACTTGGTTAAAATTCGAGTTTAGGTCTGTATCTCAACAACTATACATGATATCTTTATGATACTGCATCATAGCATTCACCTTAATAAATACTACTCAAAACATCAAGAATAAAGTGACCATGACCTACATTTCACACTTGAGTGACTTAAGATAAATTTTGAGTTTAGATCCATTTTTCATAAACTATACATGATATTTTTATGGTATTTCATTGCAGCATTCACTGTTATGATTTATAAGCAGTTTACAGTTCACCAATTAGTTTCCATGAGGGTTGAAATTTATCTACTAATAGGGACAATTGCGGGGGATCCGTGTCTTATTGACACATTCTCTAATTTTTGTCTCACTTGGGACAAAAGTCAGGGAAAGTGAGATATGGGGGTGCAAAGTATGACGATGGCAAGGTGGCTTTAACTTTTACTAAATACAGGATAATTTAAAACTCTTTGATATTGGTCCAGTGGTAGTACTTATCAAGTGATACCTGACGACATAAGGTCATGTGACCTTGACCTCAATTGCATGGTCCAGTGACCATGTTTAGTTTCTCTGCTTAAGTCCATTTCTCAATAACTGGAAGTGGTAGGTTGATGATATTTTGTATGTAGGTTGGTCTTGTGTAGTACATGTCAGCCTGGCAGGTGACTTTTGTCCTTTACCTCCATTTTGTGGTCTAGTGGCCATGTAAAATCTCTCTACTTAAGTCTGTTTCTCAATAAAAAGAAGTGGTAGGTTGATAATATTTAGTATGGGTAGGTTGATAATATTTAGTATGTAGGTTGGTCTTGGGTAGTACATATCAGTCTGGCAGGTGACTTTTGTCCTTGACCTCAATTTCATGGTCTAGTGGCCACGTTAAGTTTGTCTGATTAAGTCCATTTCTCAATAACTATAAGTGTTACTGTGTTAGGTCCATAATATTTAGTTTATAGGTTGGTCTTGGATAGTACATGTCAGTCTGGTAGGTAACTTTTGGCTTTGATCTCAATTTCATGGCAAGTTTTTCTTTTTTAGTGTATTTCTCAATAACTATAGGTGGTAGGTTGATAATATTTAGTATGTAGGTTGGTCTTGGGTAGAACATGTCAGTCTGACAGGTGACTTTGGGCCTTGACCCTAATTTAATAGTCTAGTGGCTATGTTAAGATTGTCTGATTAAGTCGATTTTTCAATAACAAAGTGGTAGGTCAATGATATTTAGTATGTAGGTTAGTATTGGGTAGTACATTTCGGTCTGGCATATGACTTGACCTCAATTTCATGGTCTAGCGAACATGTTAAGTTTCTCATTATCTATTAGTGGGAGGTCAGTGGTATTTTGTATGTTGGTTGGTCTTGGACAATGCTTTACAGTCTGCCATATAACTTATGCATGTGACCTCAATTTCATGGTCTAACGAGCATGTCTGGTTTCTCATGATGTATTAATGGTAGATCAAGGACATTTTGTATGTTGGTCGGTCTATGGAAGTACATAATGGTCTGCTAATGGCTTTTGTCAGTGACTAAAATTGCACAGTCTAGTGAGCACATTCAGTTTTCTGATCAATTTAGAGGCCAAGCAGGGATTGGTGAGACATCTATTAGGGTCCTCACTTGTTTTATTATTTACCAAGATCATAATTTTTCATCCACATAAGTTTTCTTATAGAAATAATTCCTGTGTTGTAATCTTGGGTGCAATTTAAAAGAGGCAATGTGTAAGTGTTTGTGTAAAATTATTTAAAATTGTATTCAAGACATTAGTTATGTTCAAAAACAGAACCTGGAAAATGTAAAAATGACCTGAAAAAGTCCTGGAAAAGCCTTTAATTTTATATTTAAAAAAATTGTTCGAACTCTGCGTTTCAGAGCAATTATGAAATGTAGAATCTATCATCATAGATTTGTGTATATCATTGTTTATTATACCCCCGCTTTGATAAAGCGGCGGGTATGATAGTGATGGCGGTGTCTTTCTGTCTGTTCGTCCATCCGTCCGTCACACATTTTTGGTCACAGTTTTCTCAGCCTGTATACGTTGGAATGATTTCATATTTGGTCAGAAGCTTGATTATGATGAGTTGTAATGTGTAAGCTATTTTCAGGTCTGTCATGTCGCAACTTCCTGTTTGCCGATATGTTGAAGTTTTACTACAACACAGTATGGATGAGAAATTTTCGTCGCAGTTTTCTCAGCTTGTATATGTTGGAATGATTTCATATTTGGTCAGGAGCTTGATTATGATGAGTTGTAACGTGTTAGTCTGGGTCTGCTGTGTTGCAACTCCCTGTTTGCCGATATGTTGAAGTTGACTATAACATACATGTACAATGGATGAGAAATTTATGTCACAGTTTTCTCAGCTAGTTTACTTTGGAATGATTTCATATTTGGTCAGAAGCTTTACTATGATGAGTTGTAAAGTGTAAGCTATTTTCATATGTGTCGTGTTGCTACTTCCTGTTTGCTGATATGTTGAAGTTTTACTATAACTCGCTATCGATGAGAAATTTTTGTCAGTTAACTTGAATTGTATGGGTAGGAATGAGTTCACATTTGATCTGGAGCTTTATAATAATGAGTTGTTATGTGTAAACTATTTTGAGGTCTGCCGTTTTACCACTTCCAGTTTGCCAGTTTGCCAATATGTTGAAGTTTTACTATAACCCTTTATATATGAGAATTTTTCGTCACAGTTTATTTGGCTTCTGTAAGTGGGAATTATTTCAAATTTGGACTGGAGCTTTATAATAATGAGTTGTAATGTGTAATCCATTTACAGGTCTGTTGTGCATGCACTTCCTGTTTGCCGATTCTGTGATGCTGTATAATAAACTAATGCTGTATTACCACTTCCTGTTTTTTTGGCTTGTATGAGTTGGGGCGATTTCAGATTTGGTCTGGACAACTGTTAAAAGAATTGTATGACACTTTAGTAGCAGGGGTATTCATTTGTTGCCCAGCGGACCACAGTACTTCTAGTTTAATGAAGAACTTCGTAAATTGTGATCATTTGTTATGTTTGTATCAATTTTAATGATATATTGTTTTCTATACCATGGTGAGCTTTTGTCATCACTTGATGTCTGTTATCTGTCTGTCTGTCTTTAACTTTTCATTCATAGATCTTCACTGAAAACAGTGGGTCAATTGGAACCAAACTTATAGTCACTATAGTCCTAGGGTGGTATCCGACAGGTTAGTACCTCATCCAAGGTGGCCGCCAGTTGGGAACATAATTTGTTGAAAAGACATTCAAAGATCTTCTCAGAACCCACCAGTCCAGTTTTAAATTTTAAAATTGTTTCTGTAAATCTTTATTATACCATATGACCCAAGATTTCACCTGAAAAAATGACAAATCAATTTAAAAAATCACTGCTATCCCCTGCATTTGCTCCAGAAACCTATCACATGCATGTTGTAATTGTGAACCAAAATTCTTTCATTTTCTATGATCTTTTGTTATTTTATATTAATGTAATTCTTTTATTGTATATCAATAAATTTCAATGGCTAATGTCCAACAAAACCATCTGTTTTATTTTTTATCAAATTTATTGGCATTACATACAGATTTCTCTATGTTTACATATCTGCAGGTATTTATCTTGTAATTAGTTTTACTTTTGTTTGTAGTTTTAATTTAAGAGCTTCTGTTTACAACTTAATACCAAAATGTAAATATTTATCCGAACAAAAACAAAAACCACCCAAGAATCCTGGCAGTATGTGTATATTTACAATGTAAGCAACACAGAAATGTGGCACTTGTCTTATTCAAATCATCATTTTTCAGTTTTGAAAATAGAAGCTCACAATGGTTATATATTGTAAATGCAGAAACCTTGTATTATTTTAGAAATACATTTTGTACTGTCTTTTTGGTGTTTTTAGCTCACAGTGTCATACCTGTTAACCTTCTGAAACCCAATTGCGGGAGATTTCCTGCAATCCAGTTTCAAATTGCAGGAGATTTTGCGTAACAACGTTTCCGAGTTCACAGCTCCTCCTCTGCCAGTTAGTTTATCTTTTTTCATGCATTTTGATGCATATTCTCTCTTCTTTCACAAAAAATATGTTGTATAACTGGGTAAAGATTTATCCAATATACAAGTCACTGCTGTCCACCAAAGTTTAGCAGCTAGTTATGGTGCAAATATCAATAAATAGCTAAAATTATTTATTTTTAAGTTCAACAAAACCAAAAAATATTGTGAAAATGTCCAAAGATATTGTTTCTGAGAATGTAATTTAGAACATTTGCAAAATATTTTAACAAATTTGAGTATTTCAGTGTTAACACAAAAATCTTATGGCCATTATTTGGGAAATGGAAAATTTTACAAGGGAGGTAATTAGCGGTATTTATCAAAATGGTCGTATCGAAATAACTTTGCTGATTCTTTGTAATTATTGTCACTGCTGACTGATTGCAATATAAACAACACCTGTCATCATTACTATCCCAGTCAACAATAATTAATCAGTCTAATTAAGATGTTACCTGTAAAATTAGTGTTACCTATGCTGATTGACAAAAAATCAATGACTGACATGTACAATAATTTCACCGGCAGTTTGACAACATATGATTGTGAGAGATTTTACAGGAGACATTCACAAAAAGGGGAGATTTGTGTCTCCCGGCCGGGAGATCATCTCATTGTAGGAGAAATATCTGTTTGGTGCCAAATTGCGGGAGTGTCCCGCAGAAATAGGGAGGGTTAACACCTATGGTCAGTGTGAGCTATTGCCATCACTTGGCATTTGTTGTCCATCCGTCATCCCTCGTCTGTCTGTTAAATTGTTCACATTTTCATCTTCTCCTCTAAAACCACTAAGGCAAATTCAACTTAAGAGGAATGATGTATGGAAGGTCCTTTACAAAGATTGCTCATTTTGTTCCGATCCAATAAAAAAAATGGCCGCCAGTACAGAACTAATGTTTAACTTTGGACCCTATGGGAAAATTCACATTTTCATCTTCCCTTCTGAAACTGCTGAAGCAAATTCATCCAAGCTTAAGAGGAATGATGTACTGAAGGTCCTTAACAAAGATTGCTCATTTTGTTCCAATCCGATAAAAAACATGGCCACCAGCACAGAACATAGTTTAACATTGGATCCTATGGGAAAATCACATTTTCATATCCTTTTAAACCACTGAAGCAAATTTAACCAAACTTTACAGGAATGATGTACTAAAGGTCCTTAACAAACACTACTGTTTTTGTTCCGATCCAGCAAAGAACATGGCTGCTAGCGTGAACTTAGGTTTAACATTGGACCCTATGGGAAAAAATCACATTTTCATCTTCTTTTCTGAAACCACTGAAGCAAATTCAACCAAACCTCTACAGGAATGATGTATGGAAGGTACTTTACAAAAATTTGATCTTTTTATTATGATCCCACAAAAAACATGGCCTCTAGTGCAGTAGTAACATTTGAGCCCAGTATGAGAAAACCATCCTTTTCATCATCTTCTCTGAAACTATTCAAGAAAATTAAATAAATGAATAGAAGGTCCTTTGCAAAAATATCATTTCAGTGGGATCAGACAAAAAACATGGGTGCTAATGGAGAATATAGCTAAACATTAGACCCCATTGTTAAAAAAAAAACATCAGTTTTGGTCATGCATGGCATATAAGCATTTTGCCTCTAGTTTGATTTGTTAAATTCAGCATCTCATTCAAGATGGCCTGCAGCTTTATTTGACCATGTAGGAGAACACATTCATAGATCTTCTCTGAAACTACGATGAACTTTTAAAACCATCCTCGGAAACAATGATTTTATGATGTTTCCTTTAAAACAGTGACCAGTATGTCTTCAATTTTGTTCAGAATGGCTGCTACTGAGAAACAAAAGTTTAACTTAGTACAACATTACACCAAGGTCTATTATAACATACTGGAAATGTGACCCTTTAACATTGAGGTTATTTGGAGTGTCTTGTCAAGCCATGGTCCAGATGAGTGATACATACTCTTGAGAGCCTCTTGTTTCTTACAAAAAGATATGGCCGCTATTGGTCTACATTTAAAATTATGTCCAACAGATTGAACTATCACAAGATTGCAGCCAGATGTGAAAAAGATTTATATATTGTACACTAGAGAAAACATGCAAAGATTTTCTCTGAAAATACATGGTTTTTAGCTCACCTGACCCAAAGAGTCAGTGTGAGCTATTGCCATCACTTGACGTCTGTCCGTCCGTCGTCTGTTATCTTTTCACATTTTCATCTTCTCCTCTGAAACCACTGAAGCAAATTTAACCAACCAAACTTTACAGGAATGATGTATGGAAGGTCCTTTACAAAGATTGCTCATTTTGATCCAATCCTATAAAAAACATGGCCACCAGTGCAGAACTTATGTTTAACATTGGACCCTATGGGAAAAATAACATTTTCATCTTTTCCTCTGAAACAGCTGAAGGAAATTCAACCAAACTTTACAGGAATGATGTACTAAAGGTCCTTAACAAAGATTGCTCATTTTGTTCCGATCCGATAAAAAAAACATGGCAGCAGCATGGAACATAGTTTAACATTGTTCCCTTTGGGAAAATCATATTTTCATCTTCTCCTCTGGAACCATTGAAGCAAATTCAACCAAACTTTACAGGAATGATGTATGGAAAGTCCTTTACAGAGTTTGGTCATTTCGTTCAGATCTGATAAAAAAAACATGGCTGCCATTGGACCCTATGGGAAAATCACATTTTATCTTCTCTTCTGAAATAGCTGAAGTAAATTCAACCAGACTTTACAGGAATGATGTACTAAAGGTGCTTAACAAAGGTTGCTCATTTCTTTCCAATCCGATAAAAAAAAATATTGCCACCAGCACGGAACATAGTTAACATTGGACCCTATGGGAAAATCATATTTCATCTTCTCCTCTGGAACCACTAAAGCAAATTCAACCAAACTTTACAGGAAGGATGTATGGAATGTTCTTTACAAAGGTTGGTCATTTTGTTCTGATCCAATAAAAAACATGGCCACCAGCGTTGAACTTAGCTTTAACATTGCACCTATGGAAAAATCACATTTTCATCTTTTTCTCTGAAACCACAGAAGCAAATTCAACCAAACTTTACAGGAGTGATGTACTAAAGGTCCTTTACAAAGATTGCTTGTTTCATTCCAATCAGCTATAAAACATGGCAGCCAGCACAGAACATAGTTTAACATTGGACCCTATGAGAAAATCACATTTTCATCTTCTCCTCTGAAACTACTGAAGCAAATTCAACCAAACTTTACAGGAATGATGTATGGAAGGTACTTAACATAATTGGTCAATTCATTCCGATCCAATAAAATATATGGCTGCCAGCAGAAAACATAATTTAACATTGGACTCTATTGGAAAATCACATTTTCATCTTTTCCTCTAATACCGCGGAAGGAAATTCAACCAAACTTTACAGGAAGGATGTATGGAACGTCCTTAACCAAGATTGCTCATTTCGTTACAATCATATAGAAGACATGGCCACCAGCAAGGAACACTGTTTAATATTGTTACCCTATCGGAAAATCACATTTTCATCTTCTCCTTTGAAACCACTGAAGCAAATTCAACCAAACCTTTATAGGATTGATATACAGAAGGTGCTTTACAAAAATTGCTCATTTCACTTTGATCTGACAAAAAACATGGCCTCTAGTGCAGAACATGATGCAGTATGAGAAACCATTCCTTTTCATTAACTTCTCTGAAACTATTTAAGCAAATTTAGCTAAATGTTTAGAAGGTCCTTTGCAAAAAATAATCATTTCAATAGGATCAGACGAAATACAAGGGTGCTAATGGAGAACATAGCTAGGCGTTAGATGGTAAAAAACATTTTTGGTCATGTATGTCATACAAGCATGTTGTCAGGTGAGCGATACAGGCTCAGTCTCTGAGCTTCTAGTTTGGAACCAAACTTGATCATAGATGGTCTATTTAGGACTTTTATTTTGGATCCATTGACCAATACAATTATGTGATAGCAGAAAACAACATGTAACATCAGACCGTGAACCTTAGTCAATTAAGCCTCAAGCAAGTCTTTAATTTGAATTTCCTTTATACTTATAAATAAATTTATCGGCAATATGTACATTTTTCTCTTTGATCATACTGACTGATATTGTCAGTATCTCCATACTGACCTGATACAAGAAAATATCAGGCAATGACATCACGAATATGACATCATGACTCTTATGACGTTGCCGATAAAATAAAAAAAAAGGTAGTTTTGAAGGTGACTCGACAGAAAATATCACTAGCATCACAGCTCGTCCTATCGGACTTGCCGCGATACGGTGATATTTTCTGTCTCGACCTTCAAACAACCATTATTCTATATTTACAAGTTGTGAAGAGTCTTTCTGACTCAGCACTGAAGTCCATATGAGCATTACAGGCTCATGTCAGTCTTAAGGAGGTTTGCTCCTCACATTTTGGGATTTCTGTCAGATTTTCGGAATCCTCGGGTTTTATCCATTTAAATGCATTATAATTTTTTGCCCATTGACCCCCTTATTTTTTTCTATAATTTCATTTTATACATCTTCGTAAGCATTCTGTAAGAAAATCATTGAATTCTATTTATTCGGTCACATTCATTCATAGTCAAACATTGCTAATGTTAATCCTACGAAAAATCAGAGGAGTTCAGTTTCCCGCCAAATTTTCAATCACTTAAATCTCAAAAACGAGATCATCAACCTATCAATTTTTTCACTTAAATTACTTTTTTTTTAATTTTCTAACTAAAAATCATGTTTATTTGAAATCCTATTTATTTTCAAATGGAGTAGCGAACCCCCTTAAGTAATTTAATTCCCTTTATTAGCTGAACTGGCCAAAGGCCATGTGATCTTTTCTCATCACTCATTATCCGTCCGTCTGTTAATTTATTTCAAAGATCTACTCCTCTGAAACTACTGGGCCAATACTAACTAAACTTGGCCTGAATCATCACCAGGGTATGCACTTTCAAGTTTGTGATTTTTATGTCCGTAGACCAAACAACATGGCTGCTTTTACTAAAAATAGAACATAGGGGTAAATTGC
>MJUU01027449.1:26732-38117 GCA_002080025.1 Modiolus philippinarum
AAATACAAGGGTGCTAATGGAGAACATAGCTAGGCGTTAGATGGTAAAAAACATTTTTGGTCATGTATGTCATACAAGCATGTTGTCAGGTGAGCGATACAGGCTCAGTCTCTGAGCTTCTAGTTTGGAACCAAACTTGATCATAGATGGTCTATTTAGGACTTTTATTTTGGATCCATTGACCAATACAATTATGTGATAGCAGAAAACAACATGTAACATCAGACCGTGAACCTTATTCAATTAAGCCTCAAGCAAGTCTTTAATTTGAATTTCCTTTATACTTATAAATAAATTTATTGGCAATATGTACATTTTTCTCTTTGATCATACTGACTGATATTGTCAGTATCTCCATACTGACCTGATACAAGAAAATATCAGGCAATGACGTCACGAATATGACGTCATGACTCTTATGACGTTGCCGATAAAAAAAAAAAAAAGGTAGTTTTGAAGGTCTCGACAGAAAATATCACTAGCATCACAGCTCGTCCTATCGGACTCGCCGTGATACGGTGATATTTTCTGTCTCGATCTTCAAACAACCATTATTCTATATTTACAAGTTGTTAAGAGTCTTTCTGACTAGGCACTGAAGTCCATACTAGCATTACAGGCTCATGTCAGTCTTAAGTAATTTAATTCCCTTTATTAGCTCAACTTGCCAAAGGCCATGTGATCTTTTCTCATCACTCATTATCCGTCCGTCTGTTAATTTATTTCAAGGATCTACTCCTCTGAAACTACTGGGCCAATACTAACTTAACTTGGCCTGAATCATCACCAGGGTATGTACTTTCAAGTTTGTGATTTTTATGTCCGTCGACCAAACAACATGGCTGCTTTTACTAAAAATAGAACATAGGGGTAAATTGCCGTTTGTTGCAAATAACTCAAAAACGGTTACAGACATCAAAAATATGACAGATAAAAAATGATCAGCATGGTGAGATCTACTCACCCTGCATTTTTGGAGAATATCTGATAACCTGTCTTGGAGTTATTGCCCCTTTTCCGTAAAATTTTCGTTTTGTTGTTACTTTTAGTTTTATGTATTGTAAATGGTAGAGGATAGAAGTGAAGTTTAAAGTACAAAAATGGTCAGCATAGTAAGATCTACATGTCCTGCATTTTTGAAGAAAATCTGACAACCCACATAGGAGTTATTGCCCCTTTTTCTTTGAATTTTCATGATTTTTATACATTTTTACTTTTATTTCAAAAACTGTTTAAGATGGAGGTTAAGTATGAATTGCAAAAAAGGTTAAGCCTTTCAAGGACTTCAATTTCTACATATGTCTAGCAGGTTGGCATCTTATCCAAGATGGCCACCAGCAGGGAACATAGTTTAACATAGGACCCAATGGGAAATGTATTCAAAGATAACTGCTGAGTTAATGGGAACCAAGCTTGTTTAAAATAGTCCATAGGTGGTCCCCTATTAAGTTTGTGATTTTGTGGTTGTACCTCATCCAAGATGGCTGCCAGTGGGGAACATAGTTTAACATATGGACCCTATAGGAAATCAGTTCAAAGACTTCTCAGCTGAAACTACCCAACCAGTTGGAATAAAACTTGGTCACAATAGTCCTTTGGTGGCCCCTTTAAATTTTGTGATTTTTATGTTGGTATCTCATCCAAGATGGCTGCTAGTGGAGAAATATAGAATCTAGCTATCCTTTCAAGTCGTTGTTTATCATAGTTCTACTGTCGAAAAGATTAAACTTTAAAAGTTCAAGCTTTAGCGAGAACTTTAATGTTTAACCCTTGAGACAGTAGAACTATGATAATCAACAACTTGTAAATGATAGATTTTATCTCTCTAATTCTGAAACTAATGCCATTTTCATGATTTTTAGTTTCCCAAATTGAGAACCACTTTCTTTAATCACTTCAAGTTTTAAAGGGGTGGGAACAGGCGGATAATGGGACTTGGTGCAGCTGTTTATTAGTTTCTAATCCGTTGTGGGCCTCTAAAATCAATACTGTGACATCAATGGAAATGAAATTTTCATTGAATGGAAATCAACAAAAACAAAGATTTCATGGGCGATTCAAGACCAATATACCACATTACTTATAATGCTTCCAGAAAATACTTGATATATTGATTTAGACTCAAAATAAGTGAATCTAAGGTATATTTTGCTATTTGAAGTTTTGATAACTTTTCAATACCCAGTGAAATTGCGAGATCAATTTTTTGCACATGTTGGAGAACACTTTGATCTCCAATGGAATGAAATTGATGAGAACAGCATAAGAATTAGAGAACATAGCTTAGCATAGGGACCATATGGGAAATGTATTCAAGGTCTTCTCCTATGAAACCACTAAGCCAATAGGAACCAAACTTAATTACAATTGTCCTTGAGCTGTCCCCTTTTAAATTGGTGATTTTTTGTCTTGCCCGCGACAAAAGTGGCGGAAAGCAAGACATAGGCGTGCAAAGTATGATGGCAACGGCATTAACTTTTACTATAATACAGGATATTTTGAAAACCCTTTGATGTAGATACATCAAATTTGGCCCAGTAGTAGTACTAATCAAGTGCTACATGACGGACATAAAAATCAAGTCACCTTGACCTCAATTGCATGGTTCAGTGACCACGTTAAGTTTCTCTGATTAGATCCATATCTCAATTACTGTGAGTAGTAGGTCAATGATATGTGGTATGTAGGTTCATGTCAGTCTGGCATATGACTTTTGTCCTTGACCTCAATTTCAAGGTCTAGTGACCATGTTAAGTTTCTCTGATTAGATCCATATCTCAATAACTATAAGTGGTAGGTCAATGATTTTTGGTATATAGGTTGGTCTAATGAGTAGTACATGTCAGTCTGGCATATGACTTTTGTCCTTGACCTCAATTTCACGGTCTATTGACCACGTTAAGTTTCTCTGATTAGATCCATATCTCAATAACTATCAGTGGTAGCTCAATGATATTTGGTATACAGGTTGATCTTGAGTCTTGCCTATGCTTTTTGTCCTTGACCTCAATTTCACGGTGTAGTGACCACGTTAAGTTTCTCTGATTAGATCCATATCTCAATAACTAAGTGGTAGGTCAATGATATTTGGTATATAGGTTGATCTTGAGTATTACATGTCAGTCTGGCATATGACTTTTGTCCTTGACCTCAATTTCACGGTCTAGTGACGTTAAGTTTTTCTGATTAAGTCCATTTCTCTATTAGTGGTAGGCGCCTAATATTCAATATGTAGGTTGGTCTTGGGTAGAACAAAACAGTCTGGCTTATGACTTTTGTCCTTGACCTCAATTTCATGGTCTAGTGACCACGTTGAGTTTCTCTGATTAAATCCATTTCTCAATAACTATAGGTGGAATGTCAATAATATTTAACTTGTAGGTTGGTCTTCGGTAGACATGTCAGTCGGGCATATGACTTTTTTCTTTGACCTCAATTTCATGGTCTAGTGAGCATGTTATGTTTCTCAGTATGTTTTTATGGTAGGTCATTGATATTTTGTATATGGGTTGGTGGTTGGTCTTGGATAGTATATAATGGAATGCTATATAGCTTTTGTCAGTGAATTAAAATTCACAGTTATGTTAGCATATTCAGTTATTCTGATTAGGTCAGTCATTGTTTAAAACATCAATTCAGATGCGAAGCAGGGATGGGCAAGACATCTATTAGGGTCTACTCTTGTTTTGTTGGTACCTCATCCAAGATGGCCGCCAGCATGGGACATAGTTTAGCATAGGACCCTATGGGAAATACATTCAAAGATTTTCTTGTCTGAAACTACTGAACCAAATGGAACCAAACCTGTTTACATTAGTCATGTGGTCCCCTTGAAAGTTTGTGACTTTTATATTCATACCTCATCCAAGATGGCCACCAGGGAAAACATAGTTTAACATGAGGACCAAGTAGGAAATGCAATCAAAGATCTTCTCTGAAACTACCAAGCTAATTGGAACCAAACTTGGTCACAGCAGTCCTTGGATGGTCCCCTTTAAGTTTATGATTTTTATGATTATAACTTATCCAAGATTGAAACTGTAACATCTGGTGAACTGATTTACAGTAAGAATGGGTGGTAATTTGGTGACAATGAATAAAACCTGTCACCAGGCGAGCGATACTGGCTCATGTGAGCCTCTAGTACTTAGTATATGTTTGACATGTGAGCTTCTAATATATTTGAAAAGCTGTTGAAAGATCTTTTGCACTGTGAGTTATGGTCCAAAACAAGCTCAAATATGATATATATATATATATATATATATATAAACAACATAAAACAAAGCAAAAACACCCAAAGTCCCTATTGTACTAGATCTAAACAGATACACACAATGTGCTTCATTAATACACTTTCAGTTTGAACAATGTGAATAGCACGAGTATAAATACTGTTTATATTTCAACTCTATCCGANTGAGGACCAAGTAGGAAATGCAATCAAAGATCTTCTCTGAAACTACCAAGCCAATTGGAACCAAACTTGGTCACAGCAGTCCTTGGATGGTCCCCTTTAAGTTTATGATTTTATGATTATAACTCATCCAAGATTGAAACTGTAACATCTGGTGAACTGATTTACAGTAAGAATGGGTGGTAATTTGGTGACAATGAATAAAACCTGTCACCAGGCGAGCGATACTGGCTCATGTGAGCCTCTATAGAGTACTTAGTATATGTTTTACATGTGAGCCTCTAATATATTTGAAAAGCTGTTGAAAGATCTTTTGCACTGTGAGTTATGGTCCAAAACAAGCTCAAATATGATATGATATATATATATATATATATATGACAACTTAACTTATCGATTGGTCTTTTTCACAGAGAGCTATAGTGAAGATGAGCAATACAATCTCATATGATCCTCTTATATTAATTTTCATTTGGCTTATTATTTGACAAGCTATTGGTTGGTCTTTTGCACTAAAAGATATAGTCTAGATTAGCATTACAAGCTCATGTGATCTTCTAATCTGAATTTCATTTTCCTAAAGTATATATTTGACAAGTTGTTGGGTGGTTTGTAATCCCCTGCCAATATTTGTGTGTTCAGTCAAGATATATATATACAAATAAATCAGCTGAGAAGTTATGTAACAGAAAAACAACATATGTTTCATTAATCTCTTTATTGTAGATATTTGTTTACATTACTACATACAACATAAACTACAGATTATAAACATTGTGTATTTTTTACATAAAAAATTTTGTCTTCATTGTATTTTTGTTAAATGTTTGTGTTAAACAATGTAAACAGTTATGGCACACAAGTAAACATGTCAAATTGTGCTGTCAAATTCCAAATCTGCCAGAATTACAGAAATCATGTTTGAGTGGAATTGTTTTATAGTTGATCTACCCGCACTAAGACCTATTCCTCAATCAATTTTAAAAGTTGTAGTTACCTATTTAAAAAAAGACTTGCAGTCAATTTTCTTTTCAGATTAACGATGGATGGAAGGACCTTTTACGGGATGCCTGGATAAGCCATTTTATTCAGCAGGAATTCGGGATTAACACTTAACAGGATCTGGGATTTGCTTTGTCATTTTAGGGAATGGGGATGGAAATATATTTTTTTCGGGAATACAGGATTAAACAGTTATTTCCTCGGGATTCCGGGACCATACCTTCTTTTACCCACCCTCATTAACCTGGTCATTTAAATTTACAGCCGCTTCAGTGTGACCATTTTACTTTTATCATACATACTTTGACAAATCTCATGTAAACTAAATAGTCACAATTAAGGATCTGTAGATTTAAATAACCTGATGTTGGTAGCTGAAAGGAAAAACTGATTGATGATGTTATTGAAATAGGCAGAAGCAATTTTTTAAACTGACTGAGGAATAGGTTTTGAATAATGATCAAAGTCATAGTGGATCCACCGTAATTTAAGTGATATTTAACTTAATCAAACTAAACATGCAGTAAGCTTATCATTGACAGTAACAACTGAAACCACCAAAATATTCAAAAATATTAAGTCCAATATCAATATAGAGTCTGTAAGTCTCGCTCAATTTTGTAACTTCCGGGCACATACATTGAACTCGGAAATTACATTTTTAAGGAAAATTTGTGACGTCTCAAACAAAAACTTGAACGTCATAATCCTCAGGCGTCATATTTTGGCGGGAAACTTCAAATTTTATCATTAATTCACGGGGTCACATGACGAGACTTACAGACCCTGTTACATAACATGGCTGTGGCATTTATTGGAATGGTTAGGTTATCGTTTTGCACATATTTTGATACTTTTACAAACTTAAGGCAGGTGCTCTGAAAAGTAAATTTGATGTCAAAAGATAGTTACTCCTCTTACATTTTCCAACATAAAACATTAATTCAGACAACATTTACATTTGAAATTATTTACACCAACATCAATAAATATGTACACCAATTACATACATGTATATAAGACTACAGCAATTCATATAAAATTACAAAGGTGTAAAACGCACTAATATTACAAAAAGGTGTAAAATGTATATTTGTAAACTATTATATTCTGTAAGTTACTACTTATTACAATCTAAATTGTTCTTCCTTTGTGTGAAGAATAGTCAGGGACTAAATGTTGATATATTAAGTTATCTTAATTCACTAAGATTAACAGGGGAGATTATTAAAGAAATATTGTTGTATTATCTCCCTTGCCAATCATGATGTAAATTTAAGCAAACAACATTAAGATTTCAAAATTGTGTAGTTTTTGTTTTAAATTCAAAATATATACATAAATGTGAAATGAAAAAAGATGATAGTTCAAACTTGTTAACATGATATAAATATGACTTGTTCATCATTATGGAACTTGAAAATATTATGGGTTTTCTTAATGTTTATAATTCTTTATTCTTTATTTAAATACTTATGACTCATTTGGGTTGTAGTACATCACATAACAACAATAATATAGGATTAAACACTGATTTTTAGGAAATTATCTATGTATAAACTCCAGCAGCTACCTCACAAACTAAATAAAGTCCCAAGGACTTCATGTAAAGTTTATGAGTGAGCTGCCGGAGTTTATACATACATAATTTCCTAAAAATCAGTGTTTAATCCTTTTAATTCCAACTTTGTACATTAAAAACTGTGTCATCCATGGTAACGACGTCTTTATTTGCTGCACTATATTTTTGCAGAGCAGATTAATATCGAAAAGTATTTCTGTTTGCTATTCATAAGATATATAAGGAATTATCATAAGATAACATAAAAGAATCAAATGTTGACAATATAAAACTGTTATTTATATCCTCTCCTCAGTTCTAATGAATGTTGTAAAAAAGAAACAACTGTTTTAATTTGTTCAGAAGTTGACGGAGTAAGTATTATGGTCAACTTTTTGAATATTTACAGTTGGGGTTTTGGATGAAAAAAACAATGCAATTTACCTTGCAATCGCTGAGTAATGCTATTTAATTATTGCATGTATCAAAGTGTTGGTTATATACAGACAAATATAGCTATTAATGATATATTACAATGATAAATACAAAGATAATAGGTTATATACAGTATAACATAGCATCTGTAACTGATTTTCAATGTAAATTTAAGATTTGAACTTATTGTGGTAGTCCCACACCAAATCCCCCATACCCTATACAAAGTGTGATTTGATAAGGTTATGCCAATAGAAGAAGGGTGAATGTGTAAAGAATTCATTTAAACCATATATTTTTCAAGAACAGAGAATTATGATCTGTTCAATCCAATCAAAATGTGGTAAAGAAAGCACAGAATATTTAAAAAGTTTTCATCTTTATTCTTAACCAAGACTGTTATATTTACTCTTTCAATGATTGATGAAAAATCATATATTAATGTTTATTTCATACTTAAAAGAAATAAAAGCGTTTTATCATGATCAATATGGCAAGAAGTAAACATTCCATATTTTCACACCCCAGGAAAATATCGGGTTATTTTATGCTCCTCATGCATCTCAGACAAAATAAACAACTTCCGTTCCATATTAGCCTGGGCAAAAAAACAACTTCCGGTCCATATCGGCCCGGCATTTCTAAACATCGGGATATGTAATAAAAAGTTTGATACTTATGCATTTCCAAATTGACCTGATTATCATCCCTCAACCTATATTGTCTGTTGACTTCATCTCTGGCCAATATGGGTGTCTCGGGATGATAACCAGGCCATATGGGTGTCTCGGGATGATAACCAGGCCAATATGGAAATTTATCGGCAATATGTACATTTTACTCTTTGATCTTACTGTCTGATATTGTCGGTATCTCTGCACTGACCTGATACAAGAAAATAGCAGGCAATGACGTCATGAATATGATGTCATGACTCCTATGATGTTGCTGATAAAAACAATACTGGTAGTTTTGAAGGTCTCGACAGAAAATATCACTAGTATCACACTCGTCCTATCGGACTCGCCACAATACGGTGATATTTTCTGTCTTGACCTTCAAAACTACCATTATTCTATATGGCCATGTATTAATCTGTATTTAATGACTACTTAGAAGAGGACGTATTAAGCATTGATTCCTTGGGCATAAATTATTTCAGGACATGACTTTAAGATTGCCTTGGAGATACCATTGAATAAACACATGGTTAGAAACAAAGTATTTTAAACACATATTATATTACAGAAAAACTTTGGAATGAATTATACAGCCAGTCTAAAGATCAGTGTATCCATGGTAAATCTTGTAAACACAGTAAAACATGTAGAGGTAAGTAGAATATGTAAAAATAATGTATCTATAGTTGAACTTCAATAGCTCCAACACCCAAGGGACCAATGAAAACAGTTGGAACCAAAGGGGTGTTCAAAATATCGAAATAGAACTATGTTAAAATTTGAACCAAGGGACCACAAAAATGGGTTCGAGGCATCCATAGTGTTTGAGTTATTGCAGTTCGAGCCATCAAAGTTCTACTGTATGTAGGTTTTATCATGATTTGTCAGTTTCTGCGAAAGTACTATTGTATGTGGGGTTCCAGTTTTCGTGGATTTCGTGGTTGGTCAAAACCACGAAATAAAGTTCCCAAAAAAATGCATTTTTCTATAGAATTTAAATACAGAAAATTCAAAACCAAGAATTCTAAGTACCCATTATATAGTGACTTTATGAAAACCACGAAAATTGACGTCCAGGAATAAAAGTACTTCCACAGAATAAAGAATAGAAAGGTATTAGGTCTCAAATGTAAAATGATACAGAATTAGCACTACACCTACACTATAGTTTTATAATGTTTTGTACTAGTTTCCACATAGCTTTCTGTTTTGGCTTTCCATCTTAATCTTCCCTTAGTATCACAAGCATGACAAGTTTTAAAATTGACCAAGGCTTGCAGACCCTGTTGGTGTTTCTCACTGATTTATAGCAATTGTCTGCTAAAAAAGATCTAATCATATAAATATTGTACTCCTAGGGCTTTAGAATTTAAGGATAATGTTCTGATTTTGAACTCCTCTAGCTCAATTTAAATAAAGGTATACTGGTAGTTTAAAAAAAATACTGTGCACTTTTGTATTTAAATCTTAAAAGGGCCTTTACACCAAATAGATTTATGGTTGTTGTCATTGAAGTGAACAGCAGTTGACAACAATACATATAGTTAAAAAAAAATTTATTGATGTTATGAAATTATTGTGATATTTGAATGATTGTGTATAAATTTGAAAATTATTTGTAGTGACTCTCTAAGATGATCTTCTATTCTTTTGATAATTGTAAAACAGTTGAATGTGTTCATTTAATATTTACATTAAACAATTTCTGCAATTAATCTTATGCAATTTTGTGTGTGTTTACACAGATTTCACACATGCAAACTTTTTTCACCTTTGGTCTTTGTAAACTTTTCCATATCAAGAAGCCTCACATTGTACCCAGTTCTCTCTTCCAAGAAACACTGAATTTTCAGCCATCTTTCCCTTGGCTAACAATTGAAGCAGGTTTAGTGATCATGGTCTTCAGTGGTCTTTACTTACATACAAACTGGATGCACAATGCAAAAATCAGCATCACCTTGACACTGGTTGTTGAAGTAGAAGAAGTTGGAACATCCACTACATGAACACCATGGATTAAACTTGATGCACTAGAACTTGATGTACTTTGACTGGATGTAGTCGGACATGATCTTGAACATTGATATTTCTTATCTGAAAAAAGTTAATAAAATATATTGTAGTAGTATAGCCATAGACCTGTGTCTATTTTATCAGTCCTTGAAATTCTATCACATTGTGTACGTCAAATGTCTGAAATGCTATCACATTGTGTCCTTCAAATGTTTAATGTATGTTTGTCCATCGTAAACTTTTGTTTTAAAGAACCTGTTCTTTGTAAGAACCACTGAATGGATTTGAATCATATGACTGATAACCAAGTTTTGTTACTTTGATGTCAATCTATTGTCAAGCATGGCACCCAGCAGTGAACTTAGTTTAACAATGGACCTCATTGAAAATTGCATACAAAGATCTCATTTATTGAGCTGTGCTGAAGGGGTTTGTTTAAACTTGGCATAAAAATGATACTCATGAGGAGCTGTCCAAGTATGGTTACTTATGTGCCAATTGGAAATACAACATCTGAATATGATTTCCTACAGGGAATGTATTTGTAACATAAGATGCATAAAGATCCACCTCTAAAGAAACCTATTGATGGATTAACCCAAACTTGGGATGAATCATACTCATGGGGTCTTGTTTAAGTATTGATACTTTGGTGCCAATCCTTCATCCACATGGCAGTACACAGATGGCTTGCCTTACATTGGATGCTGTACGAAATGCATCTTCTAGAGAACCAAGGAACCAAATAGGAAAAGAATTATACTTGAGATGCTGACTAAATGCTGCTAATTTGCTTGCAATCCCTCTTTTAACATGGCTGCCAGTTGGAAGCTTAGTTTAACATTTGACCCTGTGAAAAATACATACAGAGAACTGCTGAATGGATTTTAAAAAAAGATCGAATGAATGATACTTATGAGTTGTGGAGCAAGAGTTATACTTTGGTGCAGATCCATATAACAACATAGCCTACAGCAAGAAACTAAGTTCAACATTGGAGCCTTTTAGAAAAGTATACAGATATCTTCTAGAGAACCTAACAGAATTGTTTTAAACCAAATTTTAGTCTTTATTGGAGTACAAAAATGTATTTGATTGAAGTTTATATAATTTTCAGTTGGAAGTCGATGCTATAGAATGCACCTTCTGTGTGGAAGTATAGTTTCCCATATGTCCTTACTAGAAGCTACTCTGAATAGATTTGCCTCCAAGTTAAACCTCAGGTAAATAATTTAAAATGTATACCTCTCTCAGGTAAATTATGTAAGATCTATACC